>JBAKBP010021890.1:0-39827 GCA_037953745.1 Lithodes maja | reverse complement strand
AATATCATCATTCGAGAAGAAGACACTGAGGCCGACCGTGAGCTCCAGCGGAAGTATACAGATTTGGGACAGTGTGACTCTGAAGTTGAGGCTCTATTCGCTCCCGAAGAGATGACGGCAGTACTCAAGATATTGGTTGAAGACTTTGATATGGCGATGGAAAAACTGGACGTGCACCTAGAGGAGTGTGAGAAGTTACGAATCAAATTCGAAGAGAGTTGTGAAGCCAATTGAAGTGAGCAAGAGAAGAGAGACGAAGCCAATCGAAGGGAGCAAGAGAAGAGAGACGAAAACAGGCTGCAAGAAATTGCAATAATGCTGGGAGCTTCCCCAAGGAAAAAAGCAAAACTGTCAGATTAAGTTAATGAATAAAACAATAATGATGATATCACCCTTTTATTTACTTCTCTTTACATTTTAAGCAGCGCCGAAGGCGCCCGCCGCCAGAAGCCAAGCCCGCGCCGGAGGGCGAAGCCCGTGCTTGTCTCTCCTAAAATGTTTCTCTCCTAATTGTTGTGTGGGTGAAAGATGTTGTGGCAAAATAATTGACAACTCGATTTCTTTAAATTTTTTACACACACAAATTTAGACCCTCCCGAAGAAAAAAGGCTCACCGACAACTCAAGTCGTATAGCAGAATTTATTTTTGGTGAGTCGTCTGTCTGGGGTGGTCGTAGCTCTCGGATCGAAGTATTTCCGATCGATCCCAATTCCACCAACTTACGTTGGACAGCAGAAGATTGCCTAAAGATTTGTGTGTGAAAATCACGACAGGGACCCGCACAGCGGCGACGCCGCAGCAGCCCGGCCAGGTAGTCGCCTCTCTGGGTATCTTTGACAACAGCGGACTATGCACCTCTCAATCCCCTCCCATCAGATCCTCCACTTTCTTAACTTTAGGTACAAGTGAAGTGACCTAAAATTAATGGAAGTAACTGGTACTGTGGTGCTTCGTACTTATAATTCGTCGTATAGCTAGGTCATGCTTCGTATAATATAAATCGGAAAATAAAATGGAATTTTTCATGTTTTTCTTTTATTTGTCCTTCCTATTTTTTACAATTTCTTCTCTCCTAAATTTTTGTGGGCGAAAGATCGTTTCATAACCCAATCGAGGAGCCGAATACGGTCTCGTGTGTGCCTGTGTTGGGTTGACCGGCCTGATTTGGCCAAACTAGCCTGTCCCGAAAAAAGTATATTTTCCAGCTAGCCTGTCCGTCAACAGGCATCAACTTGTGTTTATGTTCTATGAGTTACTTAAGTTATTTTAAGGGCAAACCTGGCAGAAATAGGGCTAGCATTACCAAAAATATGCAATAGGAGTAGAATGTTATGCTTAATAATAATAATAATAATAATAATTGTAATATTTATTCAGTTAGCAATTTATTCCAAATATTGCATCCATTTTTATAATAACTGAAAAAAATGGAAGTGGTAAAGCCAAATATAACATATGTGGCACCAAAATCGCTATATTTTGGTATGTTAGTGGCATGTTGAGCTTCATTATTTTACGAGAACAATTCGTTCCCAAAACTTCTATAAGACGACTCGGAGTGGGGCGGAGCTTAGAAACGGCAGCACCAAAATACATTCAGTCTATTTTCTCATCCCATAATAGCTACCCGAGTTTTGAAGAGCTCTACAGAATTCCGTCCAAAAGTTCTATCGATTAACGAAGACCAGAACTCTCAACATTCCATATTAATGGAGATATTAATTATTAAAGCTCGATGTTATTGGTAACACATTCCTACACTAGATCTCCATCTGATCTGGTAACACTGGTCAGATTTGAGGTGCCAAGTCTTCCTAATACCTATTCCATTAATTGCAGCCCCTATTGAAAACGTTTGATACCTTTATCTATTACGAAATGCATTATATACTTGATTAATTATACTGGTGGTGCTAAAATAGGTTGTATAATCCTTTTAGCTTCGAAATCCACCCCTATAGGTTATAGTTTTCAGATACCGCCATGATATCCCAATACATCACCGTAAAATATCCACCATTTCGCATTTCCTAACAAATCGCTTTGGAAAGCGAGCCATAGATGTATCATAATATTATCTAAGCGTATATATCAGAATGAGGCGATATATAACCGAGAAACTATAAAAATTATTGGTGATACGTGCGCATTGTCTGCGCACTTTTAATTTAGTCTACCGTTCTTAACATAGAACATGTAATAGGGGCATAGGCATATAAGAAAATGTACATTAATACACAGACTATAGTATTTTCTTAACTCGTGTTACTGTGTATAGAGGACTACATTATTTATTTTAGATGTCATTAATTAACACATTAACATTATCAGATAGTACAAATAAATTAAGCATTAAATGTTATGAAATAGTTAATGGTTTAGGTGCATAAGGTAGAGGCTAGAGCCAAAGGATAATTAGTAGGCTATATATACGATATGTGTTAGTGAGTTGGGCCTAGGTCTGACTCTATAGGCTACTTAGGCCTTATAATTAGGGTTGAGTGTGAGGGGGAACTGCCTTGTGTTAGCCAATTAGCTTTCTGTAGACTCCTATTTTCTTTTATTCTTATGTATGAAGGTTATTTCTATATTTTGCTATATATTAATTACTTTTATTGTAGTCGATATGTTATGATGCGATAATGTTAATGAATATTTATATAAGTACAGTCGTGGTTAGGGCTACATGAACACCTCTTAAAGGGTAAAGACCCTCTCAATCAAACCTGACTTCCTTATGTCCTGCCAAATATGAACATAATTGTCTAATAATAGTCAGACAACAGAAAAGAAGTGCATCATCGATCTTCATAGTGTTAAGTTTGATATTGAATCTAAATTTTAGAGGATCGCCAATAATATATAGAGCATCACCAGGTTATTTGATCATTACTGCTCCAACATAGACTTTAAGGAGAGGTTTATAGTGTGTTCCCTAGCCCTCCATCAACCAAAACATACACAAACCCACACATACATAAGCATACTGTACATGCACTCACACATTTATATACTGCAACATAAGACATGGAGATAAGACAGCTTTGAGAGGTGAACTGATAGTGTAAAGGTGGCCAGATAATGATGTTTGTTCTTTAGATGAAGATATATACAGTATATAACTCTCTCTCTCTTTATATATATATAAAAACATATATATATATATATATATATATATATATATATATATATATATATATATATATATATAGATATATATTTATATGTATATACTGTATATGTATATATATATATTATATATATATATATATATATATATATATATATATATATATATATATATATATATATATACTGTATATATGTATATAATATATATATATATATATATATGTATATATATATATATATATATATATATATATATATATATATATATATATATATATATATTATATATATATATACCGGGTATATATATATATATATATACCGGTATATATTTTTTTTTTTTTTTTTTTTTTTTCTATATTCCAACTACTCCCTCTCGGGCATAGGCTGATAGCCTTTACACTCTACCGCTGAACACGGTGAGGCCCGTGAGGTCTTGCTCCAGTCTAGGGAGTGAGACATGCGAAGCTTCACGGCTCGAAGCAATTCCACCTCTGAAGCTGCTTCGCCTCTGTGCTTCACAGTCTCATCCACCAGGCTCGGACCCTCACTCTCAGAACGCCACCTATTGAGCAATTAACTCACTAGGCATTGCCCCCCTGTAGCATATTTGTGAATATGGGAATATTCATAGGGAATATTCATACAATGCTATTCAATCAGGGAACAATGAGGGTATTTATTTGGCATTTCGGTGTGCTGTGGTAATGCACTGATACTAGGTACAGCACAAATTCCATCCCAATAATATCTTCCCATTGACATATTGGGATTCGAACCCGGGTCCATTGGATTACCAGTCCAGTGGCAAGACCACTCTGCCACACCTCCCCTATATATATATATATATATATATATATATATATATATATATATATATATATATATATATATATGTATATAAATATATATTTATATACTGTATATATAATATTTATATATATATCGGTATATATATATATATATATATAGGCGAAATTCGCCTAGTGGGTTTCCCTTCTCCCTAACATAAATAGGATAGAAGGCTGAGTGTCTTTTAGACTGCCGTGGTGTAATTGATTAAGCGTCGGCTATCGTTCTGATGGTCGATGGTTCGATCCCCACTGAGAGACTAGAAACATTTAGTGGCTCACGTGTATTTGTGATATATTCTCAATATTTGTAACTCTCATGCTTTGTGGGTTAGAATTAAATTAAATCAATTTCAACCCGAGTTGCGTCGGGACACTCAAAAATCCGTGTATGGTATTCTGGAAATATGGATCCTACAACTAGGTTTGAATTGAAATATATTCGCCTAGTGGGTTTCCCTTCTCCCTAACATAAATAGGATAGAAGGCTGAGTGTCTTTTAGACTGCCGTGGTGTAATTGATTAAGCGTTGGCTATCGTTCTGATGGTCGATGGTTCGATCCCCACTGAGAGACTAGAAACATTTAGTGGCTCACGTGTATTTGTGATATATTCTCAATATTTGTAACTCTCATGCTTTGTGGGTTAGAATTAAATGAAATCAATTTCAACCCGAGTTGCGTTGGGACACTCAAAAATCCGTGTATGGTATTCTGGAAATATGGATCCTACAACTAGGTTTGAATTGAAATATATTCGCCTAGTGGGTTTCCCTTCTCCCTAACATAAATAGGATAGAAGGCTGAGTGTCTTTTAGACTGCCGTGGTGTAATTGATTAAGCGTCGGCTATCGTTCTGATGGTCGATGGTTCGATCCCCACTGAGAGACTAGAAACATTTAGTGGCTCACGTGTATTTGTGATATATTCTCAATATATATATATATATATATATATATATATATATATATATATATATATATATATATATATATATATTTTTTTTTTTTTTTTTTATTCCTGTCCTCAAGGGTGTCTATCGGATCAGCCCCTAGGTCCAGAGCAAGGGCGAGGCCCATAATATAGTATTTATATTTTTATTTCATTTATATATATATTTTTTTTTATTCCTCTTCCTTAGGCTGTTTATCGGATCAGCCCCTAGGTCCAGAGCAAGGGCGAGGCCCATAATCGAGTCTTTATATTGTTATTTTGTGTATATTTTCATTTATTTTATTTTATTTTTTTTATTTATTGGATTTTATTTATTTCATTTCATTTAGGCCTAAATTTTGATTTTATTTATTTATTTGTATTTGTTTTCCTCTTCGTGTCAATCGGATCAGCCCCTAGGTCCAGAGCAAGGGCGAGGCCCATAATTGAGTCTTTATATTGTTATTTTGTGTATATTTTCAGTTATTTTATTTATTTTTGTTTTTATTTATTGTATTTTATTTATTTTATTTCATTTATATTTTTATTTTATTTATATATATATATATATATATATTTTTTTTTTTTTCCTCTTCCTTAGGGTGTCAATCGGATCGGTCCAGAGCAAGGGCAAGGCCCATAATTGAGTCTTTGTATTGCTATTTTGTGTATATTTTAATGTATTTGATCTATTTTTGTTTTTATTTATTTTATTTTATTTATTTTATTTTATTTATATTTTTATTTTATTTACCGGTATATATATATATTTTGTTTAACCTTCCTTAGGGTGTCTATAGGATCAGCCCCTAGGTCCAGAGCAAGGTCTAGGCCCATAATCGAGTCTTTATATTGTTATTTTTTTTATATTTTAATTTATTTGATTTATTTTTGTTTTTAATTATTTTATTTCATTTATTTAATTTTATTTATATTTTTATTTTATTTATATTTTATTTATATTTGTCTTTTTGTTTTTTGTGTCCTCTTCCTTAGGGTGTCTATCGGATCAGCCCCTAGGTCCAGAGCAAGGGCGAGGCCCATAATCGAGTATTTATATTGTTATTTTGTTTATATATTTTTTGTTTGTTTTATTCCTGTTCCTTGTATTGGGGTGTCAATCGGATCAGCCCCTAGGTCCAGAGCAAGGGCGAGGCCCATAATCGTGTATTTATATTTTTATTTTGTTTATATTTGTTTTTGTTGGATTTATTATTGTTCCTTAGGGTGTCTATCGGATCAGCCCCTAGGTCCAGAGCAAGGGCGAGGCCCATAATCGAGTATTTACATTTTTGTTTTGTTTATATATATTTTTTTTTCCTGTTCCTTTGGGTGTCTATCGGATCAGCCCCTTGGTCCAGAGCAAGGGCGAGGCCCATAATCGAGTATTTATATTGTTATTTTGTTTATATTTGTTTTTGTTTGATTTATTATTGTTCCTTAGGGTGTCTATCGGATCAGCCCCTTGGTCGAGAGCAAGGGCGAGGCCCATAATCAAGTAGGCCTATTTATATTTTTATTTTGTTTATATTTTTTGTTTTCCTGTTCCTTAGGGTGTCTATCGGATCAGACCGTAGGTCCACAGCAAGGGCGAGGCCCATAATCGAGTATTTATATTTGTATTTTGTTTATATTTTTATTTGTTTGATTTATTATAGTTTGTATTTATTTTATTTTATTTGTTTTATTATATTTATATTTTTATTTTATTTATTTTAAATATACAGTATATATACTGTATATATATATATATATATATATATATATATATATATATATATATATATATATATATATATATATTATTTTTTTGTCCCCTTCCCTGTTGTGTTGTTCCTGTTCCCCAGGGTGTCAGGCCAAACAGCCCCAAGGTATAAATATATATTCTTATAATGCCAAACTATGACTACGTCATGGTGTTCGCCCATTTGAATTACAAAATGTGGAACTATCCGTCATGAATCCATTATACTCACGTCATCTGGAATCGGACAATGCCAAACTATGACTACGTCATGGTGAACTATGCTAACATCATATGGATCCAGTGATGGCGAACTTTATACGTGTCATCGGATAATGCAAAACTATGACTACGTCATGGTGAACTATACCAACGTCATATGGATCCAGTGATGGCGAACTTGCGTCATGACAACTATCAACGTCAATTAAATTTTTCCTATATTTCCTTTTCTTGGTTTCAGCATCATAAGCCATCTCCTGCCTGCCGCCATACGCCAGCCTGCCGCCATACGCCAGCTGCCATGTCGAAGGACAACAGACAATCCATGAAACGCCGTTTGCGGAACTCAGAGCTGGAGGATGTGGTGAACGAGGTGCTGGCTGACGACGGAGAGCGAGACGGAGAGCGAGAGTCAGTCGGACAAGTGGTCGACTGAGGATGAAGATTGGGCTTCACCTCCGCCCAAGCGACTCCGGCCACTCCGCGACGATGCCCACGCCTCAGCCGTTCCACCACCAGCCGAACCAGACCCAGCAACGGCAGATCCACCACCACCACCACCAGCCGAACCAGCCCCAGCAACGGCCGATCCACCACCACCATTCATCCCATCCACTACATCCCATCCCATTACATCCCATCCCATCCCCTCCCATCCCATCTACATCTCTACCAGTCCCTAACACCACCGATTCCCTCCTACCATCACCCAACTTCCCCCAACTTCACAATTCACCTCTTCCATCCACCTCGCATGGCGGTGCCTCATCCTTGCTTCCAGCAGGATCACCAGCCAGCAGCCCACACATGTGTGCTACGCTACTTGCAGTGGGCACTTTAGATACCCCGCCATTGCATGTCTTTGGAGCGGTCACCCCCACAGGTTCCCCCTTCAGCGACACAGCGTTGACCCCCTCAGCATTTGTTCTGCCTGAGCATCGAGCCGCAATGAGTGCTGAGGTTGCTGAAGCCGCAATGCGTGCTCAGGTTGTTGCTGAGGTGCCACGCACAGCGTTGAATCCTCTAGCAGCAATCGAGGAGCTTCTTCCCCAAAGGCTTCCTCTTCACCATTCACCAACTGGTACAGCTGCACCAGGTTTACCAGCTCCACACCTTTCACCAGCTGGTGCAGCAGCACCAGGTTCACCAGCTCCACACCTTTCACCACCTGGTGCAGCTGCACCAGGTTCACCGGCTTATGCATCATCTGATGCAGAAGCCCCCCCCACTCCCCCCTCGACCTACCACCTAGGCCACGCCGGAGGCCAGGGCCCCGTAGCAGGGCAGGTGGTAGGCCCAGAGGTGTTCCTCGCGGTGGTCCTCGCGGTGGTCATGGTCGTGGCCGTAGTCGTTGCCTTGCTCGTGATCTTGCCCCCGACCATGATGCCGGTTGGACCGACGCCCGCTTCCACCCCCATGTTGGTCCGTTCACAGGGACCCCTGGCATGCAGGTTCCACTGCCAGTGACTCCTCTCCAGTTCTTCCAGCTCTTCTTCACAAGGGAGATGCTGCAATTCCTGGTAGTGGAGACAAATGCCTACGCCAAGTTCATTGACGGAGCAGCCGCTGTTTGGAACTTGTTTGGTGAGGAGGACTTGGCCAAATTCCTTGGCCTGTACTTCCTCATGGGCATTTTGAACCTTCCTTCTCTGAGTCACTACTGGCGTTCAACTGTCCTTCACGACTACCCAGTATTTCGGAGTGTGATAAGTAGGACTAAGTGTCTAGCCTTGCTGAAGTATTTCCATGCTTTCAACAACAAGGCAGTCTGCAGGCAGAACACGGACAGGCTTGTGAAGGTTCGGACGGTGATGGAATACCTACTTGAAGGCTTCAAGCTAGCATACATCCCCGACGAAAACCTGTCCCTTGACGAAGGCAGCCTTGGATGGAAGGGTCGCCTTTCATTCAAGGTTTACAACCCAATGAAGCCGACGAAGTACGGTATCAAGCTGTATATCCTGGCAGAGGCGTTGACTGGCTATGTGTGGGACTTCCGAGTCTACACCGGTGCAGTCGATCTCTTCGGGAGACGGTGGAGGGTCTCACGGAGTCCTTAGGAGGCCAGGGGTACAAGCTGTCCATGGACAACTATTACAACTCAGTTGACCTGTGCCAGCAAATGCTCACACACAACATCTATGTATGTGGCACCCTGCACCTTGCACGAGGAGCTCCTAAGCGGTTGTGCGACCTTGCTAAAGCAAAAGAGTTTGAACGCGATGCAACAATAGCAATGAACAACGGCTTAACCATGGTCCTACTTTGGCGAGACAAGCGCATCGTCAACATGGTGTCCACCTTCCACCAACAGGACACCATCCCAAAGCTTGTCAGTTTCAAAGAGAAGGACCAACAGGGCAGGTGGCGTCGTGGACAGGAGATCTTCAAACATGTTTGTGTTGAAGACTACAACATCCACATGGGTGGGGTGGATCACTTCGACCAGATGGTCCAGTACTACCCCATCCAGCAAAGGACGGTAAGTGGACGAAGAAGATCACCTTCTACTTAATCCTAATGGTCAACGCCCATGTCCTGTACAGGAAGTGCTACCCAAGGAAGAAAATGACCTTGCTCGACTTCCAAGAGCATATCTGTACGTCCTTGCTGCAATTCAACCCTGCAGAGTGGCCTATGTCAGGGGGGCCAGTCCACCGAGCACAAGATCTGCCGCCTGACCAGCGTGAGCCACAGAGCCATGCACGCAGGCAACAGCAACCCGGTGGATCATCTGGGCCGTCCGACGACGACCATCCAGACTCCCCAGCCCCTGCTGCTCCTGACAAAACTCCACCCTCTCCTGTTGCTGCTCCTGGTGGAGGCGTAGAGAGGTCACCACGTCTTGATGTCCCCTCCCCACCACCAGAACCAGATGATGCTGCTGCTGATGCTGCTGCCCCGTGGGGAAACTATGTCCTGGTTCAACACCCCGTGGTACTAGCACCTGATGCAGCTGCTGCTGGTGATGATGGGGAAGCAGCTCTTGAAGCTGCCAACCAACTGCCACCAGTACTGGAAGCAGCACGAGCGGTGCGAGTCCGGAGACCTCGACCTGGAGTGGTCCCAAGTCCCCGTCCTATTGTTCTGAACCATGTCCGGTTGAATAAGGACTTGGACCATTCTCGGGAGAGGATTCCGGCCAAGAAGCGACTCCGTTGCTATTACTGCAAAGTAATGAACGGCGTTCGCAATGACACAAGCTTCTGCTGCACGACTTGCACGGTTGCCCTCTGCATTCACATCAACAACTGCTTCAACCTTTTCCATAGCCACAATGCAGGTGTCCTATAGTCAGGAGCTATGTGCAATCATGCATTCATTGATTCATTCATTCATTTCTCTTCTCAATTTCTCTTCTTCATTCACCTGGCTTCATTCACCCACCTTCATTCACCCACCTTCATTCACCCACCCTCGTTCACCTACCGACATTCACCCAACGACATTTACCCACCTTCATTCACCCACCGACATTTACCCACCTTCATTCACCCACCTTCATCATCAAAGTGGATATAGGCCTCCTGGGGAAACCACTCTAAACAAATAACGAGTCAAATGCAGTACCTCCTTGGGTGGCTTGGAAATCTGCATATTTCTCTGGTTTGACACCTTGTATATATATATATATATATATATATATATCAATATTTATGACACCTTGTATATATAAATATATATATACCGGTATATATATATATATATATATATATATATATATATATATATATATATATATATATATACAGGGTGTATTAAAACAACACTGCCAGAGTATGACGACCACATTGATCAAAATATATAATACACATATTTCTATTCTATTTTTACCAAAAATATATTGTAACGGAGATAAATGGTTATTTAGAAATATAGCAAAACAGGGTTCTGAGCTCACCACAAAACATATGATACATAATATGAATGATTACCAAGTAAAAAAGGTAAAGAAGAGATATCTAATGACCTAGTCACATATGAATAATTACAAATTCAAAGTAACATAAAATTGGTAATGATATTTTGCAATTAGAAGAAAACTGCTAAGTATTATAATCCAAGTAGCGTAAAAAGATATGCACCATTTGTAACGATAACCAAGAGGTAAAATAATGAATTTCAAGTCTGGGTCAGGTATCCGAACCCTGCTATAGGTAATTTAATCGTTCGTGAAACTGTTTGAATGGGAAAAAATTGTTTCTGCGCAATTTACTGTTTCAATACAAATACCTCATTACGTTACTATTATCACAGAGTACTAACGAAATATGTCTATCAGTTTTATGGTTGAAGTTTGACGATTTTACGCAGCTCTAGACATACAAGTATACGGTGTTCACTAATGAATATTTAAAATCATCTAATGGTACCCAAAACAAACAATTTACGTCACTTGGACTTAACGAGTATAAAATAACAAAGGCAGAGACACACCTAAATAACGACAATCCATATTTATGTGATATTATAAGGTAAATAAAATCACTATGACAGAAGAAGATAGCACCATGGCCGAGCAGATGATTAGACACATGAGATGATTCGTTATGACTCCAAAGCTTTGAAGAAAAACTCGAACTGGGATGGGAGGCAAGAGGTAGGATATTTGGGATGGAGGGGGGACACTAGCCCGTGTTCGGATTATAGCTCATACCTGGGTGTCACTAATTATTTTACTCTATGCGGTTTAAATCATTAATGGTATATTATTTTGCATTTTGTCCTTAGATAATCTTCTTCGTTATTGTATTTACTAATTAGCAGATGAGGTCTGGCAGTGTTGTTTTAAAACACCCTTATTAATGACACCTTATATATATATATATATATATATATATTACTTTATTTGTGTGTACAATAGAATTATTTCTGAATTAATTACTTGAAGATAACCTGGCTTTCTTGTTTTGTTTTTTCACTGTCAACCCAGGAGCCATTTCCCTTCTTGTTGGAAAGGGTTGTGGCCCCAGCTACCAGGTAAGGGTTGTGGCCCTAGCTACCAGGTAAGGGTTGTGGCCCCAGCTACCAGGTAAGGGTTGTGGCCCCAGCTACCAGGTAAGGGTTGTGGCCCCAGCTACCAGGTAAGGGTTGTGGCCCCAGCTACCAGGTAAGGGTTGTGGCCCCAGCTACCAGGTAAGGGTTGTGGCCCCAGCTACCAGGTAAGGGTTGTGGCCCCAGCTACCAGGTAAGGGTTGTGGCCCCAGCTACCAGGTAAGGGTTGTGGCCCCAGCTACCAGGTAAGGGTTGTGGCCCCAGCTACCAGGTAAGGGTTGTGGCCCCAGCTACCAGGTAAGGGTTGTGGCCCCAGCTACCAGGTAAGGGTTGTGGCCCCAGCTACCAGGTAAGGGTTGTGGCCCCAGCTACCAGGTAAGGGTTGTGGCCCCAGCTACCAGGTAAGGGTTGTGGCCCCAGCTACCAGGTAAGTAAAATTGATAACCTTTATGACTGACATGTCTTCTATGAACATTATACAATTATTGGCAAGGAAAATTATATAAAAGTGTTGTATATTGTGGCAAAGATATACAACGGTATAAACATTCTCATATATTGTGAACGACCGCAGCAGTGCAAGTACTGGTACTGAGCTGGATACACAGGCATAGTTTGCCTTTTTCCAGAGGATCTACTGTAAGAAACTGTAAGAATATATGTACATAACAATAACAATGCATGGAAACAATTGCGCATAGCTCGCGAACCAATTACGCTATATTACTTTGGTTTTCACCTTTAGAAAGAACATAATTTTCCGATTACGGTGATATTAACACTTATAAACGTTTCCGAGCAAATAATGCAACGCCGAGGTGAGGAACAGCTCGGAGCCCGGCTAGCGCCGGTGGAACGGAGACGAGTTTAACATAAATATTCTCATTTTGGCTCTTCATTTCAAATATTCATAGAGCAAAAAGTATATGTCGTAGGAACTTCTAGTTTTTGTTATTCTCTTCAGCATTATCTGCCATATTCATACAACCTAAATTGAGAACCATAGACATCGTAACAACGAAATAATTTGAAAATGTTATAAACCATATCATGCAAAGTCATACTTTTTTGTTTTCGGTCACTGCTTGAGAACTATTGAAGAGAGACAATTTCTGTTTTCAGATTTGGAAAGAGCAGAAAAAATACTATTATTTGAGAAAATAAAAATATATGGTCATCACTCACAATTTCGAGATAGGACGGAGTGAAGACAATTGCCCGGGAAAAAACTTTTATTCCGGAGTCGTGTACACTTTCATATTGCGATTTTTTTACATTTTTTATTTTTATAATGTAGTATAGTTATTCCTCTTTCCATTGACATATGATATATCACAATAAACAGCATTCTGGTGGATGAAAATACAGAAAAACACAAGGCTTCGAAAACTCGCCCGGCCGGAATATTTCAGGGCAAATTAGAGAAGGTCTGACCATTTTCAATTAAAATATATTGCCAGAGGCGAGAGGGTTAACATAATTATGCTTACTTTTATAGTTTTGTAGAGACAACTTTGTTTATCGTATAATTTATCAAAGTCTGGTATACTGATGTATGGGTTTTTGTTTTTTAAATAAGCAAAAGTTTTCATATACAAGACAAACCTATAATGACTACAATGTAAGAGTTGCCCCACATGAGGGGCATTTGAGATGGGAAAACCATCCCAGATGCCTCAAGTGTTTAATTGCAACATAAACAAACAATGAAGCTGGGAAATACGTTACTTGGTGGTGCAAGCAAGCGGGGAGGGATTTTACTTTGATACAATTAGAAAAACACACACATCTATTCAAATTTGTATTTGTTATATTTATCTAAGCAATACTATATTAAAAGTATTTAGTTTCAGTCATTGCTAGATTATGTTTAACTAACTGGGTTGACTAAATAGGATAGAATAAGAAACAAGTAGTTAACTAATGTTCCCCAGATGGAAGTTAACACTACTGTACACCACACTCTCCTCTCTCTCTACTACTACTACTACTACTACTACTACTACCACTACTACTACTACAATTAGTATTAGTATTATTATTACTATTATTATTAGTATTATTACTATTAATATTATTATTATTATTATTATTATTATTATCATTATCATCATTTGTATTATTGTTATTATATTGTATTACATAATAGTTCATGTTTAAATACTCTCAGCCAGGATCGAACCTCCGACATTCAGAACGAGTGTCCAAGCTTTTAATCCGCTACACCACGGCGTGATAAAATAATCATACCTTTTTCCTACATATATTAAGGAGAAGGGAAATCCCAGCTGGGAGTATTTAAACATTTATTAGCTCACGCATATTTGTGGGATATACTTGATAATATTATGTGCGTATTCTTTAGCACTCAAGCCATATGTCGGCCGAGAGAATAATGGCCACCCCTGCGGTGCCCGACAATAGTCGGAAGGGATTTTGAGCACATTATCGTCTCTGAGAGAGAGTCCACGCGTTGGGAGGACGATAGGCGGTCTCTGACCATTCGGCACGGCCCTAGTACCATGACTGAGCTCCCCACTGCAACATTCCACACCCACGGCCTCGCGAGACCAGGAAAAAATTGAGAAATTTCTGTATTTTAGGGTTTTTCACCTCTCGTTGCGCGACCGCTACAGGATAACCCGTGGTCGTACAAGGATGATTCAGGTGTCATTGGAAAGCTCTATTATCGCCCTTTCAAGGATACCTAATTGTATTATGCTCTGGCTCTTGTTTATGAATGAAAAAGAGCATGGAATGAAGCTCGTTTAGGGTAAATATGCCCGCCTGGCAGTTAGTAGAAGTTACAAACATCCCCGTCGGTTAAGAGTTAATTAAGCATAACCATATTGTACATATTCTTGTGCTGTTTAACCCTTAACTGTCGGTGCCCGGCTATTGTCGAGTGAAATAAATGTGGCCTATGTGGCGGGTCACGGCTATTGTCGAGTGCAATTTTGAGCACGTAATGTGCTCTGAGATAGAGCGGAGCGGTAGGAGGAGCGTAGGTTACCTCATGACAGCTCGCCACGGTGGCCGTGGAGCTACTGAGATGTACTCCTTTGTACTCCACCCTCTCCCACTCATTTCACACGTAATAATGTAAGAAATTGACCGTATTTTAGCGATTTTGCCCTTCGGTTGCACGATCGTTGCAAGACAACCAGTGATTGTAGAAGGATGGTTCAGATGTCATTGGAAAGCTCAATTTATGCCCTTTCAGGGATACATACTTATATTACGCTCTAGGTCTTGTTTATGCATGAAAAAGAGCACGAAACAACCCCATTTATGGTAAAAAAAAACGCTGGGCGGTACATAGAAATTACCGCCTAGGCCGGTCGTTGAGTGTTAATGTGTTGAGTAAATATACGTCTCAACGCATTCTCCCCTTCGTGTGTAGATATGTGCGCGTGTATGTGTGTGTGTATTATAGACCTTATATACGTTGTAAAGGCTTATCCCTCAATACCTTCACCTGACCTGTAAAGTACTGTATATCTAAGACACCTTGTCTATGTACAAACCCTTATCATGTTCTACTATATAATTCATTTCCCCACCTACAGGTCTCCCTTCCTTTTCTCCACCCTAGTGACCCGACCTAGCAATCTTCTACAATCCCTAATACGCCGTAGTTCACACTTACATGCCATCCCAACCTCCGTCAGTTAATACAGATGTCGCTAATACTCTTAAATTACCCATCCCTTAATTGACCCCTCTCTCTCTCTCACGCACACTTTCCTTTTTTTTTATACTGGATGAAAATGTTTGGTGAATACATACTCAGGTTAATGGCAAACATCTGGTATGAGTTTTTTATAAGCAAAAGGGAATAATGTGTCCGTATCCACAATGCTAAAGCTTAACCAAGTAAGTATAGATTTGTATTGGTCATTGTCAATGTTTTTTAACCCCTAAGTGTCGGGGCGCAACATAAGTCGAGTTAAATAAATCTGGACTATGTGGCGGTGCGCGACATAGGTCGTGTGGCAATTTCAGCACGTAATGTTGCTGAGAGAGAGAGACAAGTGGTGGCAGGAGAGTAGCGAGCGTATAACTGCTCCAGACCACCGCGGCGAACCTACTGACACGAATCCCACCTCCTCCCTCCCTCTCTCACTCTCTATATACGGAATTGTATGGGGAAAGTGCCTAATTACATGCTTTTTGCACTCGCATTGCACGGTTGTTGCAAGAAAACTAGCCATCATAAAAGAATCGTTATGGTGTCATTCGAAAGCTCTGTTTATGCCCTTTCAGGGATAGATACTTGTTTTACGTTCTGGGTCTTATTTAGGCATGAAAATTATCACGTAAACAGCCCTATTTTGGCTAAAAACACCCCGCTGGGCGGTACATATAAATAAACCGCCTAGCCCGCTAAATAAGGGTTAAGCATATGATTGACATTTATTTTGAACCCTTGCAGTGTGTATTAGGTGTGAGTTTAAGCCAAGTTGCTCATATGCTTATTAATAAAGCTAAGGGAGCACAAAATACAAGGCGATGTTTTGAATTGGATAAAAACATGGCTTGGAGAAAGACAACAAAAAGTAGTCATAAATGGGAATGCATCACCGTGGACCATTGTAACTAGCAGTGTACATCAAGGATCAGTATTGGGGCCAATTCTCTTCCTAATCTACATTAAAGACATAGATAACTGTCTAACCTGTACAATCTCAAAGTTTGCAGATGATACATAAAATTGGATATACTATACTCACAAATGAACATGTTGAATTGTCTGTTTTGCCTCAGTTCTGCCCTACATAGACGATTTTATGCAGCTTAAGAACGGTCTGTGGGAGTTAAGAGAGATAAATGAGAGGAATGGAGGTCTTGTGATTGTTACAGGCCCTTCGTAAGCATAATAAAATAACCTAATAGTTGCCAGACTATTACGAGAAAGACCACCGGTACTGAAAGGGTTAACTATAGATGGCCTTGTTTTATCAATTACTCAAAGAACCAATTAATTAAGGGGAGATGGGCGTATTTATTTGCTTATTTATGGATCGTTTCATTATGTTTTAGTTTCCTCCATAGATCTCAAGCTTAATACCCCGCCCCCCCCCCCACCCTCCCCACCCCACACACACACACACAAAAGCGTCGCCTCCGACGGACCGGTTTGCCTCGGTCGGGGTCAAGTGTGACCGAGTAGGGGTCCAGTGTTACAGGGTGGCCGTCCATCGCCGCCGTAGTACCCATAGGTGCCGCCCTGCCTCCTATAGGCGCCGCTCATCAGGAGCACCAGTTTGCGCGTTACGGCGCATGACGCCACCCAGCGGCGACCATTATTTTTCTTTATTTCTTGCATGGTTTCCGCTCGACCCCGTCCAGTTGCCGTCAGGCAGGGTGCCCGTCCATAGTGTCCGCCGTGGGAGTCCTGTCCCTCGTTCACCCACGTTACTTGGCAGGGGTCTCCCACTTTATCGCTCACCTTAGGTCGTGGAGCGTCGGCACTTAATTCGGCATACTGAGACGGGTGCTTAAATTAAGGCAGCTTCCCAGAAGCTGGGTGTGCTCAACCACCTCAAGGGGTTCTTTACCCCTGCTCAGCTTCTTGCTCTGTTCGGGTGCACAGTGCGTCCTTGTATTGAGTATTGTTCACATGTGTTGGGAGGATCCTCTCACACAGCACTTCTATACAAAGTAGAAAGGAAAGCCCTTTGTATCATTAACTCCCATCCAATCACCACCTCTGCAATCTCTCTCTTCACTGCAATCTTGCATCTCTCTCGCTATTGTGTCGCTACTACAATAATCAGTGTTCCTCAGAGCTCTCTCAGTGCATACCACCTATACCTCGTAGGGCATGTAGTACCCGTCTTGCAACACAATCCCACCCCTAATCTGTACAACTCTCCAACTCAAGAGTTAAACGTTACTCCCAATCATTCTTCTATTCAACAGCTGAGCTCTGGAACTCTCCCTGATTCCATATTTCCCTCATCCTATGACTTAAATAGTTTCAAACTCTGTGAGTGCAGACATTTTGTCTCGAACGTTCCTTGATTTTGGCTGTGTCACTCTTTTAACTCTGGGGGAGACACTGGTCAGAGGCAGTTTTGCCTTTTGTCTCCCTCATCCACATAAAAAAAAAAAAAAAAAAAATACTGTATATTTACAGTATATATATATATATATATATATATATATATATATATATATATAGAGAGAGAGAGAGAGAGAGAGAGAGAGAGAGTGATAGATATACTGTATATAAACATCGATTGTTTATTCAGTATAAATTGAGTGGCTGTTAGTGTGACTTAAGCCATTCGTAAGTTAAAGTAAGTTATACCTGTGCAAGTAGTGATAATTCGCTACAGATATATCTATAATTAGGAAGGACGTAATTATACCCTGCAGTAGCATATATTCAAATCCCGGTCTAGATCTGAACTTATGTTAGTCCAAGGTGGGAATCACTAATAGATTAAGGAATAATAATACCTGAGTTCAGAAGTTGATAAAGTAAAGTCAGAGTTTATGATTAGCTGTCAAATTAGTATTAGTATAAGGAGAACATATTACACAACAATAAAAAGAAATAATAAAAACACCTATTACATGTAACCAGGTGTAATTATAGCTTACAAAGGGTTGCATAATAAATAAGTGCATTGTTCTATACCTTATGTTCAATATTTTGTTATGAAATGACCTCATTGACCGACTGTGTACTTGTTTTTGATAATTATAAGGTATATAATGGACATATAAAAATAGATAAGTAGACATATATAGAGATAGATTACATATAGTGTACATATTCCTGAAATATGTGTACGAGGAATCAAGAACATAAATGTGGGTAAAATATTTGAAGGGAACTTAAGAGAGAGAGAGAGAGAGAGAGAGAGAGAGAGAGAGAGAGAGAGAGAGAGAGAGAGAGAGAGAGAGTGTTTGCCAGATAGAAGGAGGAGGAGGGGAGGAGTGGTTGCTATGCCAAAGGAGGACATTATTTATTCAACAAGTACAGTGAAGTGGTGTAAGTTAGTATCATTATAAGTTTAATTCTTTGAGTGAGGTAATTGGGGCTTCCAAGGGGCTAACATGTGGGGCCGACATTCTTGGTATATACATTATATATAGCCTTGACACACACACACACTCGCACTAATATGCCCTCACACACACACACTAATATACCTTCACCCACACACACAAACACAAACACTAGTATACCCTCACACACACACACACACACACACTAATATACCCTCACCTACACACACAAACACTAGTATACCCTCACACACACACACACACACACTAATTTACCCTCACCTACACAAATAAACACTAATATACTCTCATACACACACTAATATACCCTCAACTACACACACACACTAATATACCCTCACCTACACACACACACACTAATATACCCTCACCTACACACATAAACACTAATATACTCTCATACAAACACTAATATACCCTCACACACACACACACACACACACACACACTAATATACCCTCACCTACACACATAAACACTAATATACTCTCATACACACACTAATATACCCTCAACTACACACACACACACACACTGAACCTCCCACAGTACCTCCCACCTGAACCTTTACCTCCTGTGGGACGCAGCACTCATCTCTCTGTGTTCTGGTCACCTGCCCCTACCACCTCCCATCAACAGACCCCCGTCATCCGGACCTACCGACCAACGCCAGACTCTGCAATGCGGGGGTTCGGGCAGTGGTTGGTTCATTACCCGTGGACGGAGGTTCTCACTGAAGAAGATGTTAATGCCAAATGGGACAACTTTGTATCTACCACCACCGAAGCCTACCACCACTTCTTCCCCACCAAGAGGACCAAAATGCACCCCTCTGACGTCCCATGGATTACTCCTCGGATCAAGAGACTGATGCAGAATCGGAACAAGGCCTTCTACACGGACAACAATCGCTACAAGGACCTACGCAACATTGTGATAAGGGAAATCCGTTGGGCGAAGAAGTCCTACTACCCTACAAAGATTCATCATTTAAAACAAACCAATATCAGTCAGTGGTACTCTAAAATTAAGAATCTTTGTGGCTTAAGTAGTGGGACTCCTTCGATCCCCTGTGTTTCCCATGTCCCTCGTGTAGATGCACCTGAACTGATAAATAATCACTTCTCTACCATCTGCCAAACCCTCCCCAAACTAGACCGCACCAACCTCCCTGCCTTCCTCCCATCCCCTTCCCCCACAGTAACTGTACAAGAATTTGAAGTGGCCAAAAAGCTTTCCAGTTTCAAATCAAAAAGATCAACAACCCCAGTAGACCTACCCATGAAAATATACAAAGAATTTTCGGTGGAATTTGCCACCCCCCTTTGCTCGATAATTAATGCCTCCTTAAGGCAAAGTAAATGCCCTGCAGACTGGAAAACTTCATACGTCACTCCAATCCCCAAAACTCCCTCCCCACATTCTCTTAATGAACTCAGACCAATTGCCATTACGCCCATCCCTAGTCTAATCTGTGAGGACTTTGTATTCACCTGGGCTTACTCACAAATCCGTCACTTGATAGACCCCCAACAGTTTGGCAACATAAAAACCTCCTCCACCACTCACTGTCTTATTAGCTTCCTAGATTATATTTACACAAATCTTGAGAAGAGAAAGACTTCCCTCGCCCTTGCCTTTATTGACTTCAGGAAAGCATTTGACCTTGTTGACCATTTTTTTTTTTTTTTCATTTTAGGTGGGAGGTGGTCATCATCATCAACAAAGCCATAAAGTTGGGGCTACATCCTACCCTGGTTGCGTGGTTGACCGACTTCCTTAGTGACAGACGACAAGCAGTGCGATACCTAGGCTTCATCTCCACCTTCCTAGACATCACATGTGGAGTCCCACAGGGCACAAAGATGGGGCCTCTATTGTTCCTCATCTTGATTAATGATGCCCTAAAGGACACCCCATTCCACTGGAAGTACGTGGACGACTCGACAGTCGGCATTACTGTCGATAACACCTCCCCTAACTATGACCCCCTACAAGACATCCTCGACCATCTTCAAGCCTGGACCACAGACAATCATGTGACTATCAATCATGACAAGACAGTGGTCATGCACATCAACACTTCCGTTACCGACCTTCCTCCACCGACTGTCACAATTGGTCCTCATCCCCTTCAGCTTGTCGAGTCCACCAAACTCCTCGGAATCACTGTGGACAACAAACTGAACTGGAAGAAACATGTAACTACCACAGTCAGGACCGCCACTTACAAGTTGTTTATGCTAAGGCGGTTGAGATCCCAGGGGGCGCCGGAGAATGAGCTGAAGAGTATATATAACACCTTCATACTCCCTAAGCTCACCTACGCCTCTCCCGCCTGGTCCTCCTCTCTAACCCTAACACAACAACGTCAACTGGAGAGAGTTCAGAGGAGGGCATGCAGGATCATCCTGGGTGGCACATATCCAGGGTACGAGGAAGCTCTCACCACCCTTAGCATACCTGCACTCTCAACCCACCACTACAACACACTCAAACAGTTTGCATCTAAGCTGCTTGTTCACCCACGACACAGAAACTTACTTCCACCAGACGCCCCTAGACCTACACGTGCAGCTCGTCATTTCAACACACTCCAACCAATAAGGGCAAGAACTGACAGATATAAAAATAGCCCTATCCCAACCATTGTTAATATTATTAATAATGTGTAATAACGGCCTGTCACAACATATATACGCGCCCACCTTTAATAATATATGCATAAGTGTGTGTGCGTGTGTGTATTAGAATATAATTATGTATGAATTTGCTTGAGTTTGTTTATGTATATGTGTATATATGTATCTATGTATGTGCAGTATATGTGTATGTATGTGTGCGTATATGTGTATGTATGTATGCGTTATTTATGTATATATATATGTGTCTATAGTGTATACTGTTTGTGGTTCGAGCCCGGCTGAGAGCATCAGGTAGGATAAGAGAAGAGCATATATGCATGTAATGTGCATATATTTATGTATATGTATGTCTGTGTGTATGTGCTGTCAATGGTTCGAGCCCGGTTGAGAATATAAGGTATATAATATATATGTGTACTGTACGTGTATTTATATGGTCATATGCACATATGTATGTAAATATACGTACATATGAGCGATAACATATTGCTCACTAGCGCAACTTCTGATTATAAATCTATGCATAAGCATTATCTATTATTAAGTGTTCGCGTATCTTCATCCATGTATTTCCACCCTTAACAATAGAATGCCCAGCTCTTCCATATTTCGCCTTCTGTCACACACACACACACACACACACACACACACACACACACACACACACACACACCTACACTACCGAGGATTAACCTCCCATTGTAGTACCCGCACCCTCTTTACCCTGACCATACCAAAACAGTTTCTGTATGTATGTATGTTTGTGTACATACGTGAGCGTTTGTGTATACGGACATGTGCACACTTACTGCATGTTCTTATGTTCCTATATATGTATGTATATGTATGTACGCACGTACGTGTATATACGTATGTTCTGTATGTGAGTAAGTAAATAAATGTGTATATGTACTGTACAGTATATCACTTACTCTCATGGTTATTTTATGATAATTTGTATTCTGCACATGCATCATTATTGTATTTATTTATTTTGTTTGTAAACTAAGCTTACCATCCTCATATCTGTACATCTCATGTTCATCCACTAAATTGTAAAATGTGTATTTTCAGCTCATAAGGCTGCCATTCTTTAATAAACCGTTTATTATTATTATTATTATTATTATTACTAATATACCCTCAACTACACACACACACACACACTAATATACCCTCACTTACTACACACACACACACACTAATATACCCTCACCTACACACATAAACACTAATCTACTCTCATACACACACTAATATGCCCTCAACTACACACACACACACACTAATATAGCCTCACCTACACACACAAAGACAAACACTAGTATACCCTCACAAACACACACACACACACTAATATACCCTCACAAACACACACACACACACTAATATGCCCTCACAAACACTAATATACTCTCACACACAAAATAATATGCCCTCAACTACACACACACACACACACACTAATATACCCTCACCTACACACACAAACACTAATATACTCTCACACACACACACTAATATACCCTCACCTACACACACAAACACTAATATACTCTCGCACACACACACTAATATACCCTCACCTACAAACATAAACACTAATATACTCTCATACAAACACTAATATACCCTCACACACACACACACACACACACACTAGTATACCCTCACCTACACACACAAACACTAATATACTCTCACACACACACTAATATACCCTCAACTACACACACACACTAATATACCCTCACCTACACACACACACACACTAATATACCCTCACCTACACACACACACACACTAATATACCCTCTCTTACACACACACACACACACACACACTAATATACCCTCAACTACAAACACATACACACACTAATATACCCTCACTTACACACACTAATATACCCTCAACTACACACATACACACACACTAATATACCCTCACTTACACACACTAATATACCCTCAACTACACATACACACACACACTAATATACCCTCACCTTCACACAAACACACCAATATACCCTAACTTACACACACACATACTATACATACACATGCACACACACACTAATATACCCTCACACACACACACACTAATATACATTCACCTACACACACACACACTAATAAACCCTCACATACACACACACACACACTAATAAACCCTCACATACACACACACCAGTAATGACTGGCACACACACACACTCACACTTTAATATCCACACCCTTTCAGCAACAACTTTCCCTAGGGTGTTGGCACTGATGCTGATGGATCCATGTAGATTGATATACAGTATACTACAATTTGATATGCAGATAAATATGGTTCACAATATTTTCCACACCATTTATTAGTTGACAATGAATAATCAACCCTGAGAATGCCCACGCTCCTCTGTGGAAGAGTGAGAGACGGAGGTACCCCGTTAATAATATTCCCTTGTTTTTAGGGCCACAGGACAGGTAGACAAATTTTCAGAGGTCAAACTTTTAACTACCGGAAAATTGTGTCACTTATTTGCGGAATACGTAACGCATTTTAAAAGTAAAATCCCGTTAATATCCCAGAATATGGACTAATGTTTTCAAAAATGGTAGATTACAGTCTACGGAAATTTGTTTAGTTTTGTTTGCAGTCATATTTGTATACATGATAGGTTGATATTTGGGAGCCATATACTGTAGGTGGGACTTAACCTGGTATCACACGACCGTCTTTTCCATCAACACTGCTCTATAAAAAGTTGTAGGCGTGAAAGGGGTGTATACAGTTTCTATAATAATCTAACCATTAACATATATTATATTGATGGTAATATGATCATATAATACAATGATTGAAAGATAAATCGCTATCAATATACACAAGGATCTTGTACTGTATACCTTTTTCATACCCTTGGTCTGGTATATTATGAGGTAAATATAAAAGCTTCTTTCTGTCACCTAGATTATTGTATATCAAATCAATGAGTCTCAAAATGTTGTAAGACAAATGTTGACCATTGACTGTTGAGGATAAAAGTTATCGTGTGTTACCGGCTTTAAAATAGTTATACCATAAATGTTTGGTGGATCACAAACACTGTAATAGTAAGAGAGGAGGGAGGGGGCTTAACACTATCTGCTGCTACGTCTTAGGGTAAGGATCATATTTTGTTTAATTAGTATTGAGGGTTTTTATTAGCATTATTATTTTGTTTATGAGAAATGTATTTGTAATTTGGTGCCCAGACAAATAAATTACCTTCCAAGTATCAAGGACCATGGACAGGGGATGGATTGGGTTATATCATCATGCTGGATATACCCTGGTTCAGTAAAGTATCAAGGACCACGGACAGGGGATGGATTCGGCTATATCATCATGCTGGATATATCTTGGTTCAGTAAAGTATCAAAGACCATGGACAGGGGGTGGATTGGGCTATATCATCATGTTGGATATACCTTGGTTCGGTAAAGCATAATGGTTCTTAAGTTTTGACAACATAATGCTGTGTTTGATATCTAGGTTCGAACCCTGACCAAGAATAAAGGTGTTTGTATGTAGGCCTAAGCATGTCTATTTTTGTGAATATATAAACAGATACCCACATACCCACACATTATATATATAAATACTATATATATATATATATATATATATATAATTATATATATATATATATATATATATATATATATTGTTACAATGACCAGAGTCTTTTAGGAGTAGCTAGACTCGACTGGCGCCCGATTTCTTAGAGCAGCTGTGCCAAGTCTATTAGAAAGACCTGGTATTGTGAGTTTCACTCCGATACCCTTCCAATTGCACATGACTAGTTTTGCCGTGCATCTAAGCGTTTTTGTCTCAATAAACATTTGTGTAGAATGAGCCAATAAAGTGTTACTAGTTTCGTATATGAAGTTGTTTTTTTAGTGGCAACGTTGTAATTTGCAAGCTGGAGATAAGTGGGGAGGGAGGAACATTGCTCTCGTCGTCTCGGGAGGAGGGGATGGGGCGGCAAGTTTGCCAGCCCCACGAGTTTCATTTAATTATGTGACCATTGCAAGTTTAGTTGTGTTGCAATATCAAGATGTACTTTATTTTATCTGCCACGCTGTTTTAGTCAATATGTTAACACAGGAATACGTTAGTATAAGTTATTCTTGTTAAGTGTTTTAGTGTTACCATATCGTGTGGTGATATATTGCAACCCCCTTAGTTTGAGCCTGGCTCCCGCTAGCTTCGCCAGGGCCAGGCCTCATTATTCTCTCGTTGGTGGCCAGACTAGATAGTTGGTGTTCTTTTCTCTCTTGTGACCCATCAGTCTGCCCCTTTTGTTTGTCCTTGCTTGCATAATAGTTACGTAACAGTGGCGACCTTGTCTAGGATAATCAGAATAGTACCAGCAGTATTAATAAGATTTATTTTGATCAGAGGATTTTTTTTTAGAATAGGTGTCTAGCATTTTATTATATTATGGCTGAACAACAATCAAGAGAGGAGGGGGAGAGTGTCATGCCGTTGCATATCACCAGTGAGGAGGATGCGAGAGTGTTCATTCGGAGTCTCCAGAATGGGCACAGATGCAGTTGAGAAGGGTGGAGGAATTGAGGTTGATAGCATCAGTGTTGGGAGTAGAGGGGTCTCTTCTTACCACGAGGGAAGCATGTCAGCAGTATATATGGCAGTATTATTATGATGTTCGAGAGGAGGCTGAGCCAACAACTGTGCCGGCAGGAGGCTATTTCACACCTGCACGCTCTCCGCCGCACACACCCAGTCCTTTTAACCCGGGAATTGTGGGGAGACTCTTAAGAGTTCCCCCGGCGGACTGCGGGAAGACTCTTAAGATTAAGGGGAACAAAAAATCAATTCAAAACCGAAAACAAATATATATATATATATATATATTATTATTTTTTTTTTATTTTTTTTTGCCCCTGGGCCATGCCAAATATCACTCCTCCACCTCCCCTCCTTCCCCACTTTCCTCCCCTCGTTCAGTTATCACCTATTTTCCCTGTTATTCCCTTATTCTGTGGTGTATTTTCGTGCTAACATTAACAAGCTGGTAGCAGGGCGTTGTCATCACTGTTACCAAGCGTGGGAAAGAGCGAGAGAGAGACTATTGCGGAACAGTGTCTCTCCAGACAAGGGGAGAGGTGGAGGGCAGAGAGGTTGCCTCAGCCATACATTATGTAACTCCCGGCCTGTATCGCCGATTTTGACCATCCAAACACTGTTTCCACTTGTTTTATTGTTGTAACAGGTTAATACCTTTATAATCAACCTATAATAGGCGCATATGGATAAGTATTAATGCTATTTATGGTAAAATAACGATGTTAGTGATGGGAACAGCTAAAATACGTCAGCACAGGAGTGTGGTGTCTCATACCCCCCATGCGCACTTCTTAGGTTAATGAGAGCATAACGTCTTCCCAGTTTACATGTCCTACTGTTGTTCCCCCATTGTTGCCTGACGTGCCCCCTGGTGTGCCCCAACTTACTCAACCCCAATTTTATCCTTTACACTCTACTCCTGCCGCTGGCTGGGCGGCACAGAACCAGGTTACACCTCCCCCACCCCCATTTATCCCAGCCGGACTTTCTACGATTCAGCCACGTTATCGTCCCGCTTATGTTCCTACACCACCCCCTACTTTTGCCCCGGTAGGGCTATCGAGTGATGCTCTAGAGTTGAATAAATTGGAAATGCAGGAGAAAAGAGAAGAGAGAGAGAGGCAGGAGAACAGAGAAGAGAGAGAGAGGCAGGAGAAAAGAGAAGAGAGAGAGAGATGCAGGAGAGGTTAGAAACACAGAGAATGACCATGGAGTTATAAAGAACCAAAGTTGAGGTAGACGGGGGTAGGCACACATGGGGACAAGTGGGCAGGGTACACAGGGAGGAATTTAGCGAGTTAAAGTTGTCTCGTAGCCTGAAAATCATTCCCGCTTTTGACGAGGAAAAAGTCACTGAATGGTTCCAGCGATTTGAAAAGAAAGCACGGGAGTTCGAATGGCCACGGGAACGCTGGGCGGCATTGGTGGCAAATGTTATCAAGGGAAAAGCGCTCGAGGCATATGATAAGATGTCAGTGGAGGACTTAGCTGAGTATGATAATTTAAAGCAGGCTATCCTTAACCCCTTCAGACTCATATGACGCAGAGGCTGCCAGATTAGCAATACTAAATAGAGTTCTCTCACTCTTATAATTACCTCTCCAAAATTAGTTTTCTGCCCACAGCTAACTCAAAGACAACTGCAGAGGTTGAAGTAACTAAACTAAAGGTTTCTAAATACCCCTGATGGTAAAAAGGTTTTAAAGTATCCCTAATAGGCTCAAAATTGCGTCATAGGTCGGTGAGGGTTAAGGCTTATGAACTCACACCAGAAGCCTATTGCCTTAAGTTTCGTAATGCAAGGAAGAAGCCTAATCATACTCATGTTGAGTTTGCTAAGTACCTCCGTGATTGTTTGTCTCTTTGGCTTTTGAGTGAAAATGTAACCAATTTAAATGAGGCAGTTGAGCTTTTCCTGGTAGAACACTTTACCAACAATGTTGACAAACAGATTTGCCAAAAGATCCGTGAGAAGCGCTCCGGCAAGCTGTCTGATGCTGCCGTGTGGGCTGACGATCGAGTGTTGGCAACCAAGGGTTTTACTGATCGTGCCAGATATGCCCCCCCACGACTGCACGTGACGAGAAGTACCGAGCAGGGGAAAGTGGAGGGTACAGTAATAGTGGCCCTGGTCCCACACGTAATAATAACGGTGGAGACAAACAAAAATCAAGAAATTCAGCCCGACCTGATTCCAGTGTTGTTAGGCGTTATGGGTGTAAACAGACCGGACATATTAAACCAAACTGTCCCCAGGCAAAGTCTTCTGCAGCGCTTGCTAAGCCTGTGTCGTTAGTGGTTGGTATCCAGGGAGGAGGGGATGAATCTTTGTTACCGAGGTTGGAGGCAGACTGAAGGGTAAAGCATGGGGTGCCAACGGCCGTGGCACAGCCTGCCCCAGACAAAGTGTCTCAACTAGGCACCAATGCAGGTCCAGAAGCCTCGCTCGCTTGGTGCCGGGCTTTCGTTCATGAGGGTGAAGTAGAGCTGTGTGGGAAGATGTATCCAGTCAAGGTTCTTAGGGATTCGGGAGCTAAGCAGTCCATGTGTTTGAACTTGACGGGGAAGCCGATAAAATCTGACGAGTTTGTGTTATGTCGAGGTGTAAACACTGAGGCCTGTTATAGCCTCGTCCTGTTCATCTTAGGTGTCCTGTAGTCACGGCGACGGCGAAGGTAGCGGTCGTAGACACATTACCTGTGGAGGGGATTGATTTTCTGCTTGGAGCAGATATGGCAGGGAGTAGAGTCTTTCCACCTCCGGTAGTGGTGTCGGAGCAGGTACAGCCTGAGGAGAGGAACAAGGAGGCTAAGAAGCTGCCTCCCGATTTGTTTCCGGTGTGTACGGTCAAGAGATCTATAACCCAGATTGCACAGCCGGAGGAATTGTTAGGGGAGGAGATAGATCAAATCGAGGGGATGTACAGTACTGAATCTGCATCACCCATAGATTCGACTGATCTGCAGGGTGCCGAGGGTGTGCAGGATGAGGAGGAAGGCTCAGCGGAAAGCTCCTCACTCGTTTCGCCCGGTGCCAGAGGTGATACTGAAGGGAGCGATCGGGTCCCTACGGGAGGACCGGTTCATCCTGTATCATCGCATCAGACCGACTTGGAGGCTATACCTAATCTTACCACCGTGGCACCGGGGGAGATTGGTGAAGCGCCGCAGAAGTGATGCTTCATTAACACACTTGTTTTCTAAGGTCGGGGAGAGTAATCCAGACAGACATAAGCCCCACCAGCTCTGCCATATTAACATGTTGAAGAGGTACTGTAGTGCGGCAGGCACACAGGCTATGTCACCTAAAGGGGCTAGCCGAAAGAGTTGCCTGGGTGCCGATCAGTCACCTGCTGGTGTTAACGGGGAGTTGTCTGAGGCAGTTTGTGCTACTGTATCCGCTCAGAACGGGTCAGTAGGGAAAGTTGAGTCAGATACGGTCAATTTCTTGCCTATGTTATTGACTGGAGAGTTGGAGTCGGAGGTGCAGGGTCAGCCCGGGCCTGGTGGATGGTGGTTGGATAACCCGGGTCCCAGGGCTAGCGGGTCATGCACTGTGGGAACGCCAGGCAAAACTCCTGCAGTGCCTCTCAACCCCCCTCTGCACTCTCCCCAATTCTCCGGTCCCAGGGACCAGGATGCCGTGTCTCGTTGCCCTGTCCTGGTTGTAGAAGGCATGAAGGTGGCGCAGGAGGAGGAGAGGGAGCTTTTCCCAGGTGAGGCTGTGCCGGCTGGGACATGGGCCGAGAACGGGTACCTGGACCTGCGGGAGAAATTGACCCATTTACTTCCGGAAAGGGTTGAGGAGATGTTTACTACCTTGTGGGCTTATCCACACGTGTTCGGGGATGCACCAGGTTTGACATCTTGGGCGGTGCTTGACATCGATGTGGGGGAGAATAAGCTTATAAAATTACCACCTTATAGAGTTAATCCACTGAAGCAGCTCGCTCTTGACGCTGAGCTGAGGTATATAATTGGCAAGGGTCTCATCAAGAAAGGCTGGAGTGAGTGGTCAAGACCAGTAACTTTGCAGCCTAAGCCTGATGGTAAGATCCGCCTTTTTCTGTGTCGATTTTCGCAAAGTAAATTTACTCTCCAAGACAGATTCCTACCCTTTACCGAGAGTTGATGACTCGGTAGACAAGATTGGGGCAGCCACGTTTATCATGAAAGTAGACTTAGTTAAAGGCTATTGGCAAGTCCCACTACCAGAACGTGCCAAGAAAATCGCTAGTTTTGTGGTGGGTGGAGGAGTGTATCAGTGCCAGGTAATGCCTTACGGCTTGAAGAATGCTCCCGCCACATTTCAGCGGTTAATGGACAGGGTTGTGCATGATGTCCCCAATTGTTTAGTCTACATGGATGATGTTGAGCACCCCATTTTCTACTTTTTGAAAAAGTTTAACCGAGCACAAAATAATTATTCTGTGATCGAGAGGGAGTTGCTAACTATTATTTTGAGTTTACACCATTTCGCTGTTTATTTGCCACCATATGTGCCCGTGCTCAGAATCTACTCTGAGCATCACCCTCTGCAGTTTCTTAATAGGCTCAAGGACAAAAACCAGAGACTTACTCGCTGGAGTTTGATGTTGCAAGAATATCATCTCGATGTTAAGCACATCCGTGGTGTTGATAATGTCCTGGCAGACTGTTTGTCCTGTGAGTCCTCTGAGGAATGATAGGAGAGCACGTGGCTATTTAGTAAGTAAGTCATATTTACTCATGTTAAAAAATCTATAAAATGTAAAAATACAAAAGGCTGTCAATGTAAATATTTTGCAGTTGTAAACTAATGATGTAAGTTTTGTTTCAAAGCTCCAACCCCCCCCCCCCCTGTATGAGGGTGTCACAATGACCAGGGTCTTTTAGGAGTAGCTAGACTCAACTGGCGCCAGATTTCTTAGAGCAGCTCTGCCAAGTCTATTAGAAAGACCTGGTATTGTGAGTTTCACTCCGATACCCTTCCAATTACACATGACAAGTTTTGCCGTGCCTCTAAGCGTTTTTGTCTCAATATACATTTGTGTAGAATGAGCCAATAGAGTGTTACTAGTTTCGTATATGAAGTTTTTTTTTTAGTGGCAACTTTGTAATTTGCAAGCTGGAGGTAAGTGGGGAGGGAGGAACATTGCTCTCGTCTCGGGAGGGGGGGAGGGGGCGGCAAGTTTGCCAGCCCCACCAGTTTCATTTAATTATGTGACCATTGCAAGTTTAGTTGTGTTGCAATATCAAGATGTACTTTATTTTATCTGCCACGCTGTTTTAGTCAATATGTTAACACAGGAATACGTTAGTATAAGTTATTCTTGTGAAGTGTCTTAGTGTTATCATATCGTGTGGTGATATATTGCAACCGCCTTAGTTTGAGCCAGGCTACCGCTAGCTTCGCCAAAGCCAGGCCTCATTATTCTCTCGTTGGCGGCCAGACTAGATAGTTGGTGTTCTTTTCTCTCTTGTGACCCATCAGTCTGCCCCTTATGTTTGTCCTTGCTTGCATAATAGTAATGTAACATAATTAACAGAGAATCCAAGACATTAATTTCTTCTTTTAATTATTCTTTTCCTCTGATCAGCATTTATTATATATCCCTTTGTTTTATATATGCTGTAACTCCGGTGGCTAACTTCGGAATTCGTGATAGGGAAGAGCTGGGAGGCTTGCCGGGGTCCTTACTAATAAGCACTGTTAATCCCATAGACAGTCCACACACACACACATCCATAACCCCTACATATTTTCCCCTTGTTTGTGCTTAGGACCCGGAAGCAACCTTGACGGTTCTGCCCCAGCAATTGTTTGTTCCCTATCTCGGGTTTCGAACTGAGGCAACGGAGTGTTTAATATTAATTCATAATCCAGCTTCAGTCTGGACCCCCCACCCCATAGTTAACTAAGTGTGGGAGGTGGACTCTAATGCTGGGTTCACACATTCACGTATATCGCTCCCGTATGCTCCCGTCAGGCGTGATCGCCAATTTTGTGTAATGACGGGCGTAGTCCGGCCGTGTACGCCCGTATAGAGGAAGACTATTGCACTACCCGACATACGTACTGTAACGGGGCCAGTGTTACGTCAGACGTAATGTAGTCGTATGGAGCTACGTACGTGCTTGCGACTTGCGTAAGCATGTCCCCGTTAGTCCGCCTGGGCTGCCCGATTTGCGGAACACAGGCCACGCCCATGGCCACGCCCCCACAATACCTACGTAGCTGAGGCCGTACGTCTTGTGAGTTTGTAGGCATTACGTGGACCGTGTCCGGACAATCGTAGGCACACCCCGTTTGTCCAAACACATACAAAGACAGTCTTTGTCAACCACGTATGTCTTGGTTGGAATCTGGGAACTAGAAAAGGGCATGGCTGGCCACAACGTTCCCATTCCCACTCCTGACTCGGCACCATGAAGAACATCACGGAATACATCCTGGAGGAGTTCAAGATGGTGAACTCCCTAATCAAACCGGAGAACAGGCACAACACCCGGCTCATGCAATGGATCATTTCCTACATAGAAATGTTGGAACTGCTTGCAATAGCAAACAACATCCATGAAGAAGAAGAAGAGAAGAAGAATGAAAGGAGCAAGAGGACAGTGTGGATGTGGCCATATCTACAACATAGGCCTGAACATGGCCATTATGATAAGCTGATGAAAGAGTTGGCCACCGAATGTCCACAACTCTACAAAAACTTCACCCGGGTAGACAAACAACTATTTGATGAGATAGTTGAACGTGTCACACCCCTCATTCAGAAGAAACCTACATTCTGGCGTAACCCCATTCCTCCTGGTCTGCGGGTGGCCATCACCCTACGTTTCCTCGCTACGGGTGATTCCTATAAGAGCCTGCAATACAACTTTCGTGTTGCCCACAACACCATCAGCTAAATTGTTCCCGACACCTGCCAGGCCATCATTTCTGTCTACGGAGATCAGGAGATCAAGACGCCACAATCGCCGGCTGCATGGAAGGAGGTTGCCAGCGGCTATGAGGAACGATGGAATCTGCCGCATTGTGTAGGAGCCATTGATGGCAAACACATACGGATCCGAAACCCAAACTTTGGTGGCACATATTACTTCAACTACAAGAAGTTTTTTTCCATTGTCCTGATGGCAATTGTTGACTCCAACTACAAGTTCATATACGTCGACGTTGGTGCCATAGGGTCAGAGTCTGATGGTGGTGGCTTTGCACACACCAGTCTGTGTAACTTGCTTGAAAAACAGGACGCAAATCTGCCAACCGCCGAGGTCATCTCTACCGATCCCACTGGACCACCCACTGAATACTTCTTAGTAGGTGATGATGCATTCCCTCTACGCGCCTACATGATGAAGCCCTACCCCCTACGATCCCTCACGAAGCAGGAACGAATATACAACTACAGAATCAGCAGGGCCCGCCGGACGGTAGAGAACGCCTTTGGCATTCTTGCCAACCGCTTCCGTGTTTTCCACACTGCAATATCTCTAAAACCTGAACGTGTAGAGGTTGTTGTGTTGGCCTCATGCATTCTGCACAACATCCTACGAGGCCGATGCCCACCACAATCAGAGGTAGATCAAGAGGACCCACACACCCACCAACTCATACCTGGCGCCTGGAGGACTGACCGACCTGTAGGACACAACATCCCATCCGTGACCCGCAACACTGCAACCCTGCTTGCCAAGGCTCAATGCAACTACCTCAAGACCTACTTTAATTCCCCTCAAGGATCTGTGGCTTGGCAGGATGACCGGATTTAGGTCAGTTACATTTATTTTTAAATACATCGATGCTTTGCTAGTTTGCTTTGTATTGTAATTGTATCTTTGAAAGTGCCTTTTCTCTAATGTTTAGGTTCTTCCTATGTAGTTTAAATTATATGTTTACTTAAATTGTACTATGCTTATTTAATTTGACATCTTTGACTTTCGAATTGCATTCAATTTTGCTATGTTTTCCATGTTACCTTTGTTTTGTACTTTATGTCTAACAGTTATATTTAATGTAAGTTGTCCATCAAGGATTGTCAAAATTAGTATTGACCATATTATCATTATTGCGTTTAAATGAATTATTTATTGTGTATGCTCATTACTTTCATTATAAAAAAAAAAAATCATCTTATTAACCCTTGTCTAGCGGGCCCTCTGTGGCCGTTTTGGGCCTTTTCAGGCCATTCTGACAGCTATATCAACCATCAGTATGAAAGGAACTGTATTGCGCCGAAAACTAGGTGGAAATAGCTACACAATGACGTAAGATACAGCTACATAGCACTCGTGGAGCACTGACAGTGTTACCTCAAAGATGGAAGTTTAGCAGATTTTGCTACCTTGCTCACTTTTAGCGAACTATTGGTTACACTGTGATCCTCTCGCGCGGTGGGGGAACTGGAGTTAGTGTGGGCCGGGAGGCCACAGATATCGGACGTATGGATCATTACTATCCCACTCATTTTCACTCGATTTTCACCCTTTTTTCACCCGTTTTTTGCCTGTTTTTTCAACTCGACTTATGTGGTGAGCCGCTCTTTAAGGGTTAATCAACAATTATGATAAAATATTGGAAATAGAAACACACACGTCATTACACAGATACATATATTTTTTAAAAATACACATTAAGATTTATAGATTTATATATATATATATATATATATACAGAGGGTATTAAGAATGCTTGGGGATCTCCTGTGTCTCATTCTGGGGATCTATGGCAGACACAGGCGTACCAACAATGACAGGTGTTGGGGATTTTTGACCCGTCAACATTTCTAGAAATGTGTTGCCAAACTGCCCCAGGTCGAAAGACGGTTGGCTGGGTGTGGAGGCAGTAGGTGGGACGAATTTGCGAGGGGGTGTCGTTAAAGGTTGTTGCGCCAAGAACGACCTCAAGGCTGCAACCTGGTGTGCAGGTAGCACGAGGCCCCCAAGACCAGGCTGAGGCTGGGTCGACAGGGTGGGAGGAGGCAGGGTGGTTGCTGGAGTGCCCTGGTACATCACTGTCGGATGCTGCTGTACCACGGGTTGGGGTAGGGGCGCCGGCAAGCCAAAGCTCCTGTGGGCGTGGAGCAAGAGGTCCGGACCAGGCCGGGGCACTCCCTCCGCATGGGCAACCTTGAACCTGTCGATGGCTGCCAACAGTTCCAACTTGAGTGTGGTGTTGTAAGCTGGAGGCAGCCCCACACAGTCTTTTACCATGCCCTCCAGGGAGTAGCGCCAATATTTATGGTCCTGGTCCTCGACCACATCGAACGCCTGACCCAGGTTCTGTCGCAGCTTCTCAGAATTCACGAGGACCTTGAACAAGAAACAATACAAGATTAAACACACGAAACACAATATTTTAATATTTGACAACAAATTTATTTTAACCAATGAAATGTTGTGGTATTTTGGGAACAAAATATGTTAAAAGTTATTGTCGATAGTATGGTGTGAAATCATGACATCCTTAGTATTATTATTAATTTATGTTATTGTAATAACTTTGGAAACATAAACACTTTATCTAATAATAGCTTGGAATTGCAATGGGGTGCCACCAATGAACAATGTAACTACAAAGTGAGAGGGGTTGGGTGTGAAGGGGGACCAGCCGGGTTGGGCCAATCAGCACTCTGCAGACCCCCATAATCCTGCGTTAATCCCTAGCCGTTTTGGTAAGATTAACCTCAGGGTATTAGAGTGTGGACCCTATATTTGGGCTTTTTAATTAAATTGGGGTTGTGTAGGACAGGGATCTGCCTTGCTTAGGCAAATCGGCTTTCTGCAGACTCCCATTTTCTTATGTTCTTATGTTCTTATGTAATATTTTCTCTACTCACTTGCTCCAGGGTCCCGTGTGTTGATGTTGAAGGGACAGCACCAGGAGGCTTTCCCTTCTTCACCTTCCGTGCAGGCTGGGCGATGGCTGGGGGTGTGTCCTCCTCTTCCTGACTGCCAGCAGAGGGGTCATCCACCTCGTAGACTGGGACAGAAGGTGTTTGGGTGCGGTGAGGGACAGGAACACCAGCAGGCGCCGGTGCTGCAGCCTGGGCAGCAGTCTGTTGTGACATGTATGTAGAATTAGTAACATGTATTTATTTATGTAAATAACTTTTAAAATACAATTTAACATAACCATTCATCCTTGTAACCTTTAAAATAACATGAATAAACTGATTTGAGTTATTATGCGTTTCATTAACAAATATTTGAAGTTTAACACGATAAATTGAACACAATAATAGCATCATTATAAGCAAACTTATTATGAAAATCACCTAAAAAAACACTGTCACTGTGGAAGGGTTTGAAAACATAAGAAATATCAACGTACCTGAGGCATACCAAGTGACCGGGGCTTCTTCTGACGGACGATGTGTGGCTTCATGAAGTGGAATATGCTGAGGATCCACCTCTCCCTCTCAGTCAGTCGTTTGGCCCCATCACCACTCTTCAACTTGCTGAGCCGGCCGAACCTGGAGCGAAGAGATCCCCACCAGGTCTTCAAATCGAAGGCGGTCATTGGTGGGTCCATGGTCGCAGCCTTCTCCGCCCATACAGAATCTACATGTTCCTTATTCTTGTGCCGGGGGTCCCCCTTGTCAATAATGAAAGGCGCATCCAGCTCAATCCAATCAGCCAGCATCCTCTCCGTCTCCTCCGTCAGTATCACATTCGTCTTCTTCCTGCGGCGTTTCTTTGGTGGAGTCTGGCTGTTGGGAAGTGCAGGTTCTACTTCTTCATCCTCTTCTTCCTCGTCACTCTCATCATCCACTTCAACCTCTCCACTATCGGGGCCGAGGTCGAGAACAATTTCACCTTCAGGCGTCGAGGGGCCAGGCTGAGAGGGGTCAGAGTTGGAGGGGCCAGGCTGAGAGGGGTCATAGTTGGAGGGGCCGGGCTGAGAGGGGTCACCAGGTGATGTGTCTCCAGACGTCGAGGTGGCAGGGGAAGCCTTCCTGACCTTCTTCACTCCTTTCTTTTGCATGGTACAGGGCAGGGCAGGGTGCAGAGGGTGACAAGCAGGGCAGGGCAGGGTGCAAAGGGTGGCAAGCAGGGCAGGGGGGCAGGGTGAAGAGGGTGGCAAGCTGGTGGCAGGGTTGTAGTTTGCTGCTCCGGTGTGGTGAGAGGTATGACGGGAGTGTCCCCCGCTGCTGCTTATATACCCCCCCGTACACCGTTGCCGCGTCTTCCCGCCAACACGTAGTGTGGCGGTGTTGCCAGATGCGGCCGGACTTACTTTCACTTTCACGTTTTACGTGAACATTGTACGATTGGCGGAAGAAACTTACGTTTTACCTGTCTAGCTGCTACGTTTTACGTGGCTGCACCCGTAATACGTAGCAGCTAGACAGGTAAAACGTATGCATTCCCAACTTTTTACTTACGTGAGCACGAGCCCCGTATCCGATTCGAAATCCAAAGGATACCGGGCGACCTTGGCCGCACCAACCACCTACAAGACCAGCGTGGCTACACCCGCCATGCGTACCAACCCCCACGACTAGACACAATTTCATTTAAGTTTTGCGTACTAAGCCCTTACGTTTTACGTATTCGGTTGCCAACTACCAATAAACCTTCGTACGGGAGCATACGGGAGCATATACGTGAATGTGTGAACCCAGCATAAGAGTTCATTGTTTCGGGCGGTAAGTCAGTGGGTTGAAGCAGGATATATTGGTGTGATATTCGAGGTGGTCAGGGCAACCTGCTTCTACTAATATCACCCCTAGGTTAGTAGTCATATTAGGACACTGCCTTGTATTGTTAGTTCATTATATGTATGCAATAGTATTATGTGCAACTCTCTTGGGTTGAGAGTGGATTACCGTTGGCTGGGTTGCGCACGGTTTAGTATTGTCAGGGGCGCGCATAGCCTGTTATGCTCGAAGTACACCTGCACTATTGTTTCTTTGATGTCTGCTGGTAGCATATATGTATTTACCTGTTTTGATTATCCAACCCAGCTTTGCTAATCTAGGTGTTGGTTTTGAGTTCTCGTAGCTAGTAAGTTACATGAGTATTTCTGTTCTACTTATTATTCAGAATAGGAGCAGGGCAGTGTGCACCTTAAGCCTGAGAAGAGCCTAGAAGCGTTAATAGTGCTCTTACCTGTTGCGTCGTGGTGTTGTTTGGTAGAGAGATAAGGTGCATTTGCAGTAGTAATTATTTTCGTATACCGTCTCTAAGCAACGGAGGTACAGATTCGTAACAATATATATATATATATATATATATATATATATATATATATATTGATACGTATCTTGACTTAGAAGTGGTTAAGTAAATAAATAAAGATGGAACAGTTAATATGAAAGTGTAGCAAAACAGCTGAAGGCCAATAGAACGTAAAATATTAAAGGTTGTTTTGTTGTTACTTTCTTTCCTTCAGTTGTTGGCGCAGTTATCCTTCATACTCTGATACACTTTATTTATATTTAAACAGGAAACTATTTAAAGTTACATTGAATGTTTAATAGGAAGTATGCTATTAAATAAGAATACAAAAAGCTTGGTATGTAAGCAAGGGTTTTTAAGTCCTTATATAATTATCTATCTATCTATCTATATGCTCAGGCCCAATCCCCATTTTGGGGGTAGCCGACTCAAGACAGAGCAAGAACAGGGAAAACACAAAAACAACATAGAACAACAAATAAACGCAGATAAAAAACACAAACTCACACACATCCAGGTCACTCAGGAGAAGACCCAGAGACCAGGGTCACCAAGGTCGCTCCAGCACTCCCCCTGCCCCCGACCACCCGGAGAGGTTCCGATCTCGGCAGGCAGACATGCAGCGGAGCCAAAGCCACAAGCCCTCCCACCACACTTCCAGGCGCACCCTTCATATTAATCGTCTCCCCGGGCCAGGCGCCCGATGGACTATTATCTAGTCCAACTTGCGCCCGACCCCTTACTCCAAATGACCACGTGTTCACTCAACTATTCACAAGCATTCTCCATTTACTCCAGTCCACCACCACTTCCCCTGCCTGATCTATAGTCATTCCTCTATCATCCAAAACCTTTTTTACACAGTCTCTCCATCTCAATGGGGGTCTTCCTGCCCTTCTATCTCCCCTTGTACCTGACTCACATATTCTCTTTGTAAGCCTTTCATCTCCCATTCGTTCAACATGACCATACCAGCTCAGCACCCTTCTGTCCACTCTGGCTGACAAATGTTCCTGCTGCCCCACTCTCCTAAGTATCTCTTCATTCCTCAATCTGCCTCTACGAGTAACTCCACACATACTCCTCAAGCAGCTCATATCCATCACATCCAGCCCTCTTTTCTCCTTTTTCTTCAGAGCCCATGTCTCAGCCCCATACATCACTGTTGGCACAACAATTCCATGATACAATGCACTTTTTACTTTCACTCCGAGATTTCTCGTCTTCCACATAGTTCCCATTGCTCCGAAAACCTTCCTTCCTTCACACACTCTCTGTTTTACCTCCACTTCCATACCTCCACTCCTGCTCATCGTTCCTCCTAGATATTTAAAACACTTTACTTGTTCCAATATTTCCCCATCCAGCCTCACATCTAGATTCACCCTATGCTCTCCCCTAATACACACCATTACTTTACTTTTATTGACGTTCACCTTCAGTTTCTTCCTTCCACAAACCACAC
>JBAKBP010021889.1:0-39830 GCA_037953745.1 Lithodes maja | reverse complement strand
GTAGTGGCGTTTTTTGTTCGGCTGGCAGTACTCTGGGGTTGGGATCGTGTGTTTCCGTTGTGGCAGCGAGCCATACTCGAGTCCTGTGTAAGAGCCCTAGTGTACCCGAGTGCCCGGTCGTAACAAATGGCGACCTTGCTTAGGATTTTGTGAACAGTATAATTTTTTGCAGAGTTGTACAACATTTGTTTGTTCGTACTTTAGCGTACATATTGAAGAATATTTTTTTTTTTGTAAGGCAATTAGGAGAGCATTTAAGAGACTCCAGTTAATTTAGTAATTAGTGCTTACATAAGGGAGTTTAACACTTTTGTCTCGAGAATTTTTTGTGAACTTCAGTATGTCGTGCCCTAGTATTGACGAGGAGCGAGAGATGCCAGTTGAAGAGGTGCCGTTAGTAATCAGTGAGGAGGATGCTAGAGTTTTTGTGAGTAAGCGGTACCACGTGACGGAGGAGAGGTTGACTGGGGTGAATATTTATGGCTTGCACCTGATAGCCAAGGTTTTGGGTCTATCCAATGTAGGAGGGATGTCCAAGGGGGAGCTGATTTCCTGGGTGTTGCGTGGGCGACATGGGGTTTCGGAGGAGAGGGCGTTTGGGGGGGTTCCTCCCCAGATCCCCTCTCACTCGACTCCCACAGTGCCGTCCACTCAAGTACCGGAGGTTAGCACCCTCCCACAGAGGGATGAGAATTGGAAGATTGGAGTGCCCTCGGGCGGTGCGTATGGTGGTTCCCCAGTTCTTGCCCCCCCTCCTTCAGTAGTGGCAGCTCCCTCTTCCTGCCTGTCTCCTGAGATGATATTTAAACTCGAGCTTGCTAAGATGGAGAATGAGTCTAGGAGGCAGGAGAATGAGACTAGGAGGCATGAGATTGAGGTCAGGAGGCACGAGGCTGAGCTTAGATACGACTCCGAGAAATATTGTGCTCAGATAGACTTAGATAAGACTCGTGCAGAGTCGACAGGGATTCGGATGGGCCGTGAGGGCCAAGTAAGAGAACAGTCCTTGTCCCACTTAGTCAAATTGGTGCCGGCATTTAGTGAAACTGAAGTCACAGAATTTTTTAATCGTTTTGAGAAGAAGTGTAGGGAGCATAATTGGCCTGAAGAGAAGTGGGCAGCTCTAGTCTCCTCCAGACTTACGGGTAAGGGTCTGAAGGCTTATGATGCACTGCCTTTAGAGTCTTGCATTGACTACCCAGTATTGAAGAGAGCTGTCCTACGGGCATACGAGTTGCAACCAGAAACATATCGATTGAAGTTTCGGGGTGTTACGAAGACTAGGGAGGCGACCTTTCTTGAACATGCCCGGGACTTAAAAGATGCACTTACAAACTGGACACGTTCTGAGAAAGCTGAGACGGCCGAACAGTTGACTGAGCTGTTTCTGCTCGAGCAGTTTTATAAGTGTACAGGTGCAGAAATGACTTTAACTATTAAAGAAAAGAATCCAAAAACTCTACAGGAGGCAGCTGAGATGGCTGACCTCCGGCTATCATTAATTCGTGGGTGCGGGTCTGCCCAGCGTAGTGAGGCAGGTAACAAGGGGCGTGACGCCCCACCCCCCCGAGTTAGTAATATATCTTATGCAAACAAGTACAAGAGTTATGATACCAAGACTGACCACAAGACTAGCACCGTCCCATTTAAGAAGGGGCCGGGCCCTTCCCAGTACCAAGGGAAGCCCAAAGGGGAGTTAGAGTGTTATCAATGTCATAAAAAGGGGCACTTTGCAAGAGTCTGTCCTAGCAAACCACCTACAGCAGCTGTGTCTTTGGCCTGCAACATTGGTGTGTCTCTGAAGCCTTCTGAGTTTGCCCGGGGCAGTTCGTCAGAGGCTGAGGCACAGCCAATGCAGAAGCACCTGGGAGGCTCGAACCCTGCTCAGGATGTTTTTTGCGACCATAGAGGACGGGGTTGCGTGATGTGGGCGGGGCGCAAGCATGGAGTAGAGGTCTTGCGTGATACAGGTGCTTCCCAGACTTTGATGAAAAACTTGACTGGCTACCCTATAAATGCGGCTCGGGTGGTGGTGGTGCAGGGTATTAATGCAACTCGGTCATACCCGCTGGTGCGGTTGGAGTTGGAGGTGGATGGTGTGGCACGTGAATTGGATGTTGGGATTGTGGAGAAACTGCCAGTGGAGGGCGTCGACCTTCTCGGCAACGACTTTGCAATGCCCGCTTCTGAGGTTCTACCCTTAGTCGTTGCCGAGAGGCCGGCCGACGTGAGTAGGGAAGAGCAAGAGTGGGTCGAGCGGTGCCAGGCACAACCCATGGCGTGTGCTGTCACCCGAGCTCGGGCAGCTAAAGTGTCACAGCCTAGTCCTCCGTCTTCAGACCAGCAGAGGAACGATCAACAGGAGGAGGCTAAAGCTGGAGTTGGTTTTAAGAGTTTTGACTCGGCGGCTCTCCTGGGTGATTCAGTATTAGCACCATTACTTAGTTCTGGAGTAGCCCCTGGGCCTGTCATCGAGAGTGACGAGGCTGGGCATGACGAGTCTCCACGACAGCAACGTTATGAACATCGAGAGAGACAGAGGGAGCAGCTCAGTATCGGGGAGGGTCATGCATTGCTCCGGGAGCAGTTAGATCGCTTGGCACCCTCAGATATACGTCGGTTGCAGCTGGAGGACCCTGAGCTCCAAACGTGTGCTAATGGAGCTGTGGAGCTCGACGAGGACGGTGATGCACCGCCGGGAGATTTTTTTAATTTAGATGGCATCCTGTATCGGCGTTTTCAAGACCCTAACCGTAGCTGGAAGATGGGGTCCGGGGTAGTGGACCAGTTGATGGTGCCGCGGGAGTGCAGGGATAGCCTACTGAGTTTGGCGCATGACACACCGCTGGCAGGACATTTGGGGGTAAGAAAAACGGTGGCGGCTTTGGGGAAGTTGTTTTGGTGGCCGGGGATGAAGTCTCATGTGCAGTCCTGGATAAACTCATGTGATATTTGTCAACGGGTCGGGAAACCAAACCAAGTTATTCCTAAAGCTCCGTTGCACCCTATTCCTGTAATTGGGCCACCTTTTAGTAAGATTGTTGTTGACATGGTTGGTCCCCTCCCTCCCACAAAGGCTGGTAATAAATTTTTGTTAACCATCATGGATGTTGCCACTAGATACCCCGATGCATACCCCATGAAAAACGGCATGGCTAAGACGGTAGTCAGTAACTTGTTGTGGTACTTTTCAAGGTACGGGTACCCGGAGGAGATTCAGTCTGATCAGGGGTCCAATTTCACCTCCAATCTCTTTAAGCAAACAATGCAACAGCATGGAATACGGGCGGTGGTATCGTCAGCGTATCACCCTGAGAGCCAAGGGGTGCTTGAGCGGTGGCATGCCACCCTTAAAAGCATGCTCAGGTGTTATTGTGCTGATAACGGAAGAGATTGGGATCTTGGATTGCCGTATGTACTGTTTGCTGCTCGGGAAGTGCCTGGTGAGAGCCTGGGATTTAGTCCAAACGAGCTGATTTTTGGACACCGAGTCAGGGGCCCCCTTAATATGCTGCGGGAAGTTTGGGAGGGAACTGTGCCGCCTTGTTCCTTGTTGAAGTATGTGTTTGAAAGCCGTGAGCGCATGCTTAAGAGTCTGGAGATGGCAGGTCGGAATTTAACAGGGTCACAAGCTTTAATGAAGGACAGGTATGATCGCAAAGTGAAGCTCCGGGAGTTCATTGTGGGACAGGAGGTGTTGATTTTGTTGCCTTTGGTGGGTAACCCCTTGTCGGCGAAGTATACTGGACCCTATAAAATTGTGGAGAAAATTTCGGACCTAGATTACCTTGTTGCCACTCCAGACAGGAGGAAGAAGAATCAGTTATGTCACGTGAACCTGATAAAAGAGTATGTGAGGCGCCCCTCTGAGCCTCTCACTGTCCCTGTGTTGGCTTGTTGCGGCCGTGGTGGAGAAGGAGAGGGGGACAGTCAAGCTTCAGAGGAGGATAGCTGGGATCACCATGTTTCAGCGGATCAGTGGGCGGGGAACTCGAGCCTAAGGGCTGACGAGGCTATAGCCCATTTGCCTGAGCCGCAATTTGAAGCTATCCGTCAGTTGCTCGGTTTATACCCCACTGTATTCGCTGAACATCCAGGCCTCACTACTCAGGCTATGCATGATGTTGACGTGGGGCACCATCTACCCTTTAAGTCAATCCCGTACCGTGTGCCCCCCATAAAACTACCCGCTCTGAGGGATGAGTTGGAGTATATGCTCGGTAGAGGGTTGATAGAGAAAGGTACCGTTAAATGGACTTCCCCCGTAACACTGCAGCCTAAACCAGATGGCAAGGTACGCTTCTGTATTGATTTCCGTAGGCTAAACGGTTTGACTCCAACTAACCCATATCCTCTTCCTCGGGTTGATGATAGTGTTGATAAAATTGGTAATGCTCGGTTTTTGTCTAAAGTTGATTTAGTAAAAGGTTACTGGCAAGTACCTTTGTCCGAGCGCGCTAAAGAGGTATGTGGTTTTGTTGTGGACGGGAGTACCTACCAGTGCAATGTTGTGCCTGACGGACTTAAGAATGCACCAGCAACGTGTCAGAGCCTGATGAATGAAAGTGAAAAGGACAATGATGCGCTGGGGCATTTCGAGATCTATGTTCCAGCCTATGGTCCGGTCGGTGTAGTTTACCCAGATCATTACCCTCTCGAGATCTTGGACCAGTTTCACAATCGGAATATGAGGCTGACCAGGTGGTCACTAAGGTTATTGGTATATAACCTGGACATAAGCCATATTGCCGGTTGTGACAACGAGGTTGCATGTGGTCGTTCAGGGGTATATGATCCTGGGTAGATTGACACACGGGTAGCCTCCTGCTTTGGTTTGAGTAGTATTTTGCGCTTGGTGCTTGTTGGCTCGCGGTTGTAGCCCAGCGTATTGGGTCGTAAAGCAGGAGTTGAGCGTTTGGTATAGAAGAAAAATAGGCTGCCCTTATAGTGCAGCCGGAAAAAAACATATTAAAATATAAAAAAATCATATAAAAACTCTTTCTTTTTGATATAGATAATTGTATAAGTTTGTCATAGCCTATAGTGTTTGAGTAGTCCACGAACTATCAAACGGCTGAGCTGCTGTAAGCTCGCTCTGGGAGCATGATATTATGTCTTTTACTATTGTTGGGAGGAGTTATGAAATGTGATTTTTTTTTTTATATAAGATGTGTTTTAGTGATAAACTCAGCGTTGTTTTAGTGCCATGCGGTCGCTGGGTGTGAGGGGTTTGATGGGGTTCTGTATATCAGATTTTAGCTCAGGGTTGAGCAAGTAAAATCTTGGGGGAGGTGTGACGCATGTCGAGTATGAGCATGCTGTACAGAACGCCCAGTCAGGCCCCACTCTCGCTAGGATCGTCAGGGCAGGAACTTTGGCTGTAGTCTGTGTAGAGTTTCCTAACTCAGTTTATGTGAACCGTTGTACTATAAGTATTATCCTTATGTATTTTGTTTTCTTCTAAGTCAACGAGTTTTATTTTATATCATTAGATATAAGTATTGTGTGTGGGACTTATATACAATGATGAGAGAGAGAGTTATGTAACGACGGCCAGTGAGCGCGCCACGAGGTGTGATAGGCCTAATTCCCTCCTCCCTCCTCCCTTCCTCCCTTTCAGCGCGTGGGAAGTTCTTTGTCGATCCCAGATTGAGAGAGAATATGACGTCATGATTGCCAGTGGGCGGTCCTTAAGTAGTTTGAGATATGCCGCTAGAGGGCCGAGTATAAAAAGGGAGGTCTCGCCATGCTTTACTCAGAACTCATCAGGCAAAGCGACCTCTCATATCCCTTGCAACTATCCATATTCTTCCGACTGATGTGAACTTTCTCTACTCTCTGAACAGCCTATCTTCTTCTCTTCTCGTCCCTGTTTAACCTCCATGACCCCTTTGGTGCAGATTTAGTCAGCCAAAGTATTATCGCTTGAGTTCTCACGAGATAAGTGCCTGTTAGATAGCCTATTTTTGGAAGGGTTAACTAGAATAGGATTGATTGATGTTTGTTGCACTCGTATATGCATTTCCCTGTGTGCGATTATTCATGTTCCTGTTTTCTGCTGGTTTAGGCAATGCTAGACTGGGATAGGGTTTCTGAGTTGTGATTTCCTATGAGTACTAGGTTGCGGTTGAACCAGTACAATTGCAACGGAGACGTGGAACGCCTAGGTGGTCTTTCTGACTGTGTACCGTGGGAGTTTAGCACTGTGTTGCGAGTGAGGGCTTTTGCCTATGCCACCCAACACTGTGTTATCTCATTTGCTTGACTTTGAGAGGATCGCCAGGAGAGAACCAGATACTAGTGATCTGGATCTCTCAAGAGAGCATCCCGTCAATTACCGTAATTTGGCCGCACAGTCTTAAGGACCTCGCTAGGCTACGAGCCGCTTGCTCAGCCATTGTCTCTTAACCTTAGATATCCCAGCTAGACTTTGCTCGACCAGCAGATACAGCATAGTATTGAAGCTTCTCCTTATGTATATTATTGTTTAAGCATTATTGATTTCATGTGTGGCACGCTTAGCTACTTCAGAGATTAGTGGCCCACGAGCACAATCTTAGTAGGCTATTGCCAGTGCATTGTCGGAGTACTTCTTCTTAATGTTTGCCATATCCTATTGCTTATTCTTATAATTCTTCTTATGTCAATTTAAAGCCTTTAATTACCAGTGAGTTATTCATTAAATTGCTGTTCAAAATCCGATACTTACTTCTTATGAGTATTCGAGAAGCATCTAACTTATCAGAAGATTCCTTGCTTGATGCTCGAGGACTATTGTTTAACGTAACGTAATAGTGCCGATCCGAAGTAGAGGGTGGAGGACTTCTTAAGTTCTTAGTTCAAGGGTGGATTACTTCGGCTTCGGCCAACACTATTCTTTAGTGTTGTAGTACTTTCTTCTTTGTTTGATTGTTGACCAGACTAGATAACTCCCGTCTTGTTATTAGTCTGTTGTGTGAAACGCTAGTACCGAGTTCTTGTATACCCCGTTATAGCAGATAGAACTCTGGAGGGTAGTGGCGTTTTTTGTTCGGCTGGCAGTACTCTGGGGTTGGGATCGTGTGTTTCCGTTGTGGCAGCGAGCCATACTCGAGTCCTGTGTAAGAGCCCTAGTGTACCCGAGTGCCCGGTCGTAACAGGAGGGAGGCCTACCTACCTCGTGGCGCGCTCACGGGCCGTCGTTACATAACTCTCTCTCTTCTCCTCATCATTACATATAAGTCCCACACACAATACTTATAACTAATGATATAAAATAGAACTCGTTGACTCAGATGAAAACAAAATACATAATTATAATACTTATAGTACAACGGTTCACATAAACTGAGTTAGGAAACTCTACACAGACTACAGCCAAAGTTCCTGCCCTGACGATCCTAGCGAGAGTGGGGCCTGACTGAGCGTTCTGTACAGCATGCTCATACTCGGCATGCGTCACACCAGATAGCAACCCCGACAGACGTGGTTGACAAAGACTGTCTTTGTCTGTGTTTGGTCAGACGGGGTGTGCCTACGATTGGCCGGAACCGGTCCAGGTACGACCTAACAAATCCCACGCCGTGCGGCCTCAGCTACGCCGGTCGTGTGGGGGTGTGGCATGGGCGTGGCCTGTTTTCCAGCAAATCGGGCAGCCCATTAGGTTGAACGGGGCTATGCCTACGCACGGCGCAAACACGAACGTAGTTCACTACGCCTCCATTACGTCTGACGTAACACTGGCCCCGTTACGCTACGTCTGTCGGGAAGTGCAATAGACGTAGAAGAACGGGCGTTCATCGGCAAAAACTACTCGCGTCTTTGCGATACGCCGGACGGGAGCTGACGGGAGCAATATACGTGAATGTGTGACCCCACCATAAGCCCAGCTTAGCTAAGGGTCCTTCTTAAACAGTTAGGGACAACTGGTTTGCTAACAAGTATAGAGATACAAACTTACTAAATGTTGTATTCATGTTTGTGTTTATATTGTACATGTATAATATGAGTAGGCTAAAACACTGTTTTATCACCTTTGCCCTTTTGAGACTTGTAATTATGTATTCCCATGTATTTATGCTTTCTCAATAAAGAATCAATCAATTTTAGGCTTCCGTCTGCTAGAAACTCATTGATAATGTGCGTAAATATCGCATGAATTGGTCTATATGCGGTATATATATATTGATATATGGCACGTCTACAGTACATATGTACAAGTCTGTATTATAGCATGACAGTGCTCTAAGTACGAGATATACGTAATATTATAGCGCAAACCACACTCTCATCTCATAAATTGCCGCCAAACCTCCAACCCATCTTCATTCCCGCCTAAAAATTCTTTGATAATTCCCTTATATATTGCAGTTTTTGGTCACTATGAGGCATATTCATCATCCACCCTTGATAGACAATCCGCTATCACGTTATCAGAACCGGCGATATGGCGTATGTCCAAATTATACTCCTGAAGCATGAGTGACCACCTGGTCAGCCTCATATTCAGGTTATGAAACTGATTCAAGAATTTCAGAGGGTGATGATCGGTATAAACCACTACGACTGGTCCGAAAGCAGGAACATATACATCGAAGTGCCTGAGCGCCAGCAATATCGCCAGGAGTTCTTTTTCAATTACAGAGTAATTCCTTTGTGCACTATTGAATTTTTTACTGTAAAATCTCACTGGATGTTCGATACCTTCATCATCTGTCTGTAACAAGACAGCCCCAGCCCCTACGCCACTGGCATCAGTCGCCAGCTGAAAAGGTCTGCTGAAGTCCGGGGCCCTGAGTATGGGGTGGGTATATAACAGGTGTTTCACCAAGGAAAACGCCTCTCCACACTCAGGAGACCACCGGAACTTCTTGTCCTTAGATATTAAGTCGGTTAAAGGTGCAAGTACAGTCGAATAGCCTTTGATGAAGCGACGATAATAGCCTATCATACCTAGAAACCGATCTATGGGTCGGTGGGCTTGCGACCCCCACCCGGAAAAAATATCTAAGCAAAAAAAAACGAACGAACAGCCTCGGATGCGGACGGAACCAACGTTGACGAACCACGACCGACTAAGGACATGCCTTCGGACATTCTGAGAATGGCTACATGGAATGTTAGTGGCATGAATGATGGCACAAAAGAGAGAGAGGTTCTGGAAGTGTTAGTGAATGCCAGGCTGGATGTATGTGGAATGACAGAGACCAAATGGAAAGGTTCAGATGTGAGAGAGTGGGAGTGTGGAATGGGTGTGTGTGCTGGAGTGAGTGAAGGAACAGCGAGAGAAGGTGCATGTTTGTTTGTAAGTAGCAAATGGAAGGAATGTGTAAGAGAGTATGGGTCTGTGGGTTCAAGGATTGTGTGGGTGAGAATGAAAGTAAGAATACAAACGTGGGTGATTGTATGCGTGTATGCCCCGACAGAGGATATACTTGAAAGAAAGAAAGAGGAGTTCTGGATGAATGTGGAGGCGTGCCTGGAGAAGTTTGACAAGAACGAAAGAATATTTCTGATTGGGGATATGAATGGTAAGGTGGGTGATAGGAAAGTTGAGGGAGTGGTGGGAGGGTGGGGGGTACCATCAGAGGTGAATGGGAATGGTAGTGCACTTGTGGACGTATGTGTGGGGAGGAGGCTGTGGATAGCCAACACCTTCTTCCGACACAGAATGATCCACAGGTACACATGGAAACGGATGTTGACGATGAAGGATAAGACAGTGGTGGAACGAAAGTCATTGATTGATTATGTATGTGTGGATGAACGAATGAAGAAATCTGTGATGGATGCTAGGGTGTATAGGGGTATTGGAGGGGGTCTGTCTGATCATTATGTAGTGGTAGCTAAGGTTAGGTTACAAAAGAAGTGGGTGAGGAGAGCGGGAGGGAGGCGGGAGGAGGGTGGAATGGTGAGGAGGGTGGAGAGGTTGCAGGAGGAGGAAGTCAGGGAGGAGTACAGGAGAGCAGTGGAAAGACGACTAGGTGGGTTCGACCTGGAAGTTATGGAGGAAGTGGAGGAGATGAGCAAGGTGTTTAAGGATGAGATCTGTGCAGCATGTGAGGAGGTGTGTGGAGTGAGGAGAAGAGGGAGGGGAGTGAAAGGTACAGCATGGTGGACAGAAGAGGTAAGAATAGCTGTGGAAGAAAAGAAGAAAGCATATAGAGAGTGGTTGGGTAGTAGAGGGAATGAAGATTCCGAGAGACAGAAACGAGCGAGGTACGTGGAGAGTAAGAGGGTGGTGAAGAGAGTAGTGAAGGAAAGTAAGAGAAGAGTAGATGAGGAATTTGGAAGGAATCTGAGTGTAAAATGGAGGGAGAGTAAGAAACTGTTCTGGAAAGAAGTCAAGAAAGTTAGGGAAGGTAGCAAGGGAAACAGTAAGGGTGTGAAAGATAAGAATGGGAGAATGCTAGCCAAGAAGCAAGAGAGAGTCGAAAGATGGAGGGAGTACTTCAGTGAGTTGCTAAATGAAAGGAATGAAGAGCCAGCAAACATAGCTGGATATGGTATGGGAGGGAGAAGAAGAGAAGTAGTGGAGGAGGAGGTGGGGATCAGGTCAGAAGTGTGGGAAGCCATGAAAAGAGTGAAGTTGGGGAAAGCACCAGGAACAGATGGAGTGTGTGGGGAAATGTTGAGGTATGGTGGTGAGATAGTGATAGAATGGGTATGGAAAATGTGCAAACTAGCATGGGAGAAGGGGAGTGCACCCGATGACTGGAAGACTGGCATAATAGTCCCCCTATATAAGGGCAAAGGGGAAAGAGGAGTGTGTGGTAACCACCGAGGAATATGTCTTCTAAGCGTAGTAGGGAAGGTATACAGTAGGGTAGTGATTGAGAGAGTGAGAGTGAGAACGGAGAAATGGATAGGCGACGAGCAGGGAGGCTTTAGGAAGGGAAGAGGATGTGTAGATCAGATTTTTACCCTGAATTGTGTTGTGGAGAAGTATCTGGAGAAGAAACAAAAGGTGTATGTTGCCTTTATGGACTTGGAGAAGGCCTATGACAGAGTGGATAGAGAAGGTTTGTGGAAAGTACTTAGAATATACGGAGTAGAGGGCAAGTTGCTGAAAGCAGTGAAGAGCATGTATGAGGGTGCAAAGGCGGCAGTACGTGTGGAGAGTGAGCAGAGCGAGTTCTTTGACCTGAATGTTGGTTTGAAACAGGGGTGTGTGATGTCCCCGTGGTTGTTTACTGTATATATGGATGGAGTTATGAAAGAAATACTATCAAGAGCAGTGGATGTTGGTGTATCGCTGAAAAGGGAGGGAATTGAGTGGAAGCTACCTATACTGCTGTTTGCGGATGATACAGTTCTGATGAGTGATAATGAATGGGAGTTGCAGGGTCTGGTAAATGAGTTTGGAACAGTGTGCGAAAAACGGAATTTGAAGGTAAATACGGGGAAGAGCAAGGTTATGGTCTTCGAAAGGGGTGAAGTCACAGAGTGTGAGGTGAAGCTGAACGGTCAGGCTATGGAGATCGTCAACTCTTTTAAGTATCTGGGCAGTGTGTTGAGTAAAGATGGGACTATGGATGAAGAGGTGCGGGAGAGGGTACAACAGGGGAAGAGGGTTGTAGGAACGCTAAAAGCAGTAACAAGAAATAGGGTGGTCAGTATGGAAGTGAAGAAGTCCTTGCATGACAGTGTGGTAATCCCGACACTGACTTACGGAAGCGAAGCATGGACGTTGGTTGAGAGACTCAGACCAAGAGTGAGAGCAGTGGAAATGAATTACTTAAGGAGTGCGTGCGGAATTACATGGAGGGATAGACAGACTAATGAGGAAGTAAGAAGGAGGTGTGGTGTGGAGGTAGATGTGCTGGAAAGTGTGAAAAGGAACAACTTGAGATGGTTCGGCCATATGGAACGTATGGAAAGCGAGAGAATGACTAAGAGGGTGTACGAGAGCGAGGTGGAGGGACAGAGGGGGAGAGGTAGACCGAATATGAGGTGGAAGGATGGAGTGAGGAACTACATGAATGAAGGCGGTGCTGGTTGGGGGGAGGGGCGTCGACTGACTGGGGACAGAGGTGCATGGGGGCGGTTCGTTCGTGGCCACCCCTTCGGGGATCACGGCGTCAGGCAATAGATAGATAGATAGACCTAGAAACCGCATGATTTGTTTCTTAGTTGTAGGCTGGGGAAACTGATCGATGGCTTTGATCTTTGTCTGTGGAGGGCACACCTGACCCATCCCCACCTCGAACCCCAGGTACAAAACTGTGGCTTTGACAAAATCGCACTTACCCAGGTTTACCACCAAACCTGCTTCATTCAGTTTATTAAAAAGCTGTCCGATGTGAGCACAGTGACTGTTAAAATCATCGTCGTATATTATGACATCATCTAGGTACACCGTACAGTTGGGAATGTCGGCTACAATGTCGTTCATTAATTTCTGAAACGTTGCAGGGGCATTTTTCAGCCCGTATGGCATAACATGGCAACGATATGTGGCACCGTCCACCACAAACCCACACACCTCTCGCGCTCGCTCAGACAAGGGCACTTGCCAATAACCCTTAACAAGGTCTATCTTAGTGAGGAACTTGGCTTTTCCTATCTTATCCACACTGTCGTCCACGCGAGGGAGAGGGTAGGCATTTGTGGGGGTTAAACCATTCAACCTGCGGAAATCTATACAAAACCGCACCTTGCCATCTGGTTTGGGCTGCAGTGTGACGGGGGAAGTCCACCTTACTGCACCCTCAGAAATCAGCCCACGTTTCAGCATATAATCCAGCTCTTCCCTAAGTGCTGGTAATTTAATAGGGGGAACACGGTATGGCACCGATTTAAAGGGCGGGTGGTCCCCAACATCGACATCGTGCACCGCTTGAGTAGTGAGGTCAGGATGCTCCGCGAAAACAGCTGGGTTTGAATCAAACAAGTGCTGCACAGCTACACGCTGTTGCTCAGGCAGGTGCAATATCAACTCGTGAGCCACTTGTCTAGAATTCCCCGCCCACTGATCCGCGGAAACATGACAATCCCAATTATCCTCCCCCGCAGCTTGACTGTCCCTTCCTCCTTCTCCACCACGATCGCTGCAGATCAACACCGGGACAGTGTGAGGCTCGGAGGGGTGCCTCACATACTCTTTCATCAGATTTACATGGCAAAGTTGGTTCTTTTTCTTACGATCAGGAGTAGCTACTAAATAGTAGAGATCAGAAACCTTCCTTACAACCCGATACGGACCAGAATACTTGGAAGACAAGGGGTGTCCCACCAGAGGCAGTAGTATCAGTACCTCCTGATCTACTTCAAACTCCCTCAGCTTCACCTTCTGGTCGTATCTGTCCTTCATCTGAGCTTGTGAACTCTTAAGGTTCCGACCTGCTACCTCCAAGCTCTTTAGCATTCTCTCATGGCTTTCAACTACATACTTTAGAAGCGAGCATGGCTTTGTGACTCCCTCCCAGATCTCCTTGACTATGTGGAGGGGCCCCCTGACCCTGTGTCCAAAAACCAACTCGTTCGGGCTAAATCCCAAGCTCTCCCCAGGTACTTCTCTCGCAGCAAATAATACGTATGGGAGACCTAGGTCCCAGTCCTTCCCATTTTCCATGCAATAACACCGCAACATACTCTTGAGAGTCGAGTGCCACCTTTCCAAAACTCCCCGACTCTCGGGATGGTAGGCAGATGACACCACAGACACTATCCCATGTTGCTGCATGGTCTGCTTAAACAGAGCAGAAGTAAAATTGGATCCCTGATCAGACTAGATCTCCTGAGGGTAGCCATAACGAGAGAAATAGACAAGTAGGTTTTTGACAACAGTCTTGGCCATCCCGTTGCGCATGGGGTAAGCATCTGGATACCGTGTTGCTACATCCATTACAGTTAGTACAAATTTATTGCCGGCACTAGTGGGGGGCAATGGGCCAACCATATCGATAACTACTTTGCTGAAGGGCGGCCCAATGACAGGGATGGGTTGTAACGGGGCTCTCGGGATGACCTGATTGGGTTTCCCAACAACTTGACAAGTGTGACACTGTAACACCCATGACACGACACTCGCCTTTAACCCAGGCCACCAGAAAAGCTTGCTCAGAGCTGCCTCCGTCTTACGTGCCCCCAGGTGCCCTGCCAAAGGCACATCATGAGCTAATCTCAATAAGCTCTCACGGCACACCCTCGGTACTACTAACTGGTCCACTAATCCTGACCCGCCATCCCACTTTTTCTTGGGATCCTGATGTCTCCGATACAAGATCCCCTCGGACAAGAAAAAATCACCAGGCTGCGCATCCCCATCGCTCTCCAGTTCGACAGCACCATTACCACACGCCCTGACTTCAGGATCTTCCAGCTGCTGTTACGACCGGGCACTCGGGTACACTAGGGCTCTTACACAGGACTCGAGTATGGCTCGCTGCCACAACGGAAACACACGATCCCAACCCCAGAGTACTGCCAGCCGAACAAAAAACGCCACTACCCTCCAGAGTTCTATCTGCTATAACGGGGTATACAAGAACTCGGTACTAGCGTTTCACACAACAGACTAATAACAAGACGGGAGTTATCTAGTCTGGTCAACAATCAAACAAAGAAGAAAGTACTACAACACTAAAGAATAGTGTTGGCCGAAGCCGAAGTAATCCACCCTTGAACTAAGAACTTAAGAAGTCCTCCACCCTCTACTTCGGATCGGCACTATTACGTTACGTTAAACAATAGTCCTCGAGCATCAAGCAAGGAATCTTCTGATAAGTTAGATGCTTCTCGAATACTCATAAGAAGTAAGTATCGGATTTTGAACAGCAATTTAATGAATAACTCACTGGTAATTAAAGGCTTTAAATTGACATAAGAAGAATTATAAGAATAAGCAATAGGATATGGCAAACATTAAGAAGAAGTACTCCGACAATGCACTGGCAATAGCCTACTAAGATTGTGCTCGTGGGCCACTAATCTCTGAAGTAGCTAAGCGTGCCACACATGAAATCAATAGTGCTTAAACAATAATATACATAAGGAGAAGCTTCAATACTATACTGTATCTGCTGGTCGAGCAAAGTCTAGCTGGGATATCTAAGGTTAAGAGACAATGGCTGAGCAAGCGGCTCGTAGCCTAGCGAGGTCCTTAAGACTGTGCGGCCAAATTACGGTAATTGACGGGATGCTCTCTTGAGAGATCCAGATCACTAGTATCTGGTTCTCTCCTGGCGATCCTCTCAAAGTCAAGCAAATGAGATAGCACAGTGTTGGGTGGCACAGGCAAAAGCCCTCACTCGCAACACAGTGCTAAACTCCCACGGTACACAATCAAAAAGACCACCTAGGCGTTCCACGTCTCCGTTGCAATTGTACTGGTTCAACCGCAACCTAGTACTCATAGGAAATCACAACTCAGAAACCCTATCCCAGTCTAGCATTGCCTAAACCAGCAGAAAACAGGAACATGAATAATCGCACACAGGGAAATGCATATACGAGTGCAACAAACATCAATCAATCCTATTCTAGTTAACCCTTCCAAAAATAGGCTATCTAACAGGCACTTATCTCGTGAGAACTCAAGCGATAATACTTTGGCTGACTAAATCTGCACCAAAGGGGTCATGGAGGTTAAACAGGGACGAGAAGAGAAGAAGGTAGGCTGTTCAGAGAGTAGAGAAAGTTCACATCAGTCGGAAGAATATGGATAGTTGCAAGGGATATGAGAAGTCGCTTTGCCTGATGAGTTCTGAAGCATGGTGGCAAAAACCTCTCTTTTTATACTCGGCCCTCTAGCGGCATATCTCAAACTACTTAAGGACCGCCCACTGGCAATCATGACGTCATATTCTCTCTCAATCTGGGATCGACAAAGAAATTCCCACGCGCTGAAAGGGAGGAAGGGAGGAGGGAGGAGGGAATTAGGCCTACCGGCCCGCGTGGCGCACTCACTGACCCCCCGCCACGTAATATCTCTGTCTCTCTCCTCTCATCATTACATACAAGTCCCACACACAATACTTATATCTAATGATATAAAATAGAACTCGTTGACTTAGAAGAAAACAAAATACATAATGATAATACTTATAGTACAACGGTTCACATAAACTGAGTTAGGAAACTCTACACAGACTACAGCCAAAGTTCCTGCCCTGACGATCCTAGCGAGAGTGGGGCCTGACTGGGCGTTCTGTACAGCATGCTCATACTCGACATGCGTCACACCTCCCCCAAGATTTTACTTGCTCAACCCTGAGCTAAAATCTGATATACAGAACCCCATCAAACCCCTCACACCCAGCGACCGCATGGCACTAAAACAACGCTGAGTTTATCACTAAAACACATCTTATATAAAAAAAAAATTCACATTTCATAACTCCTCCCAACAATAGTAAAAGACATAATATCATGCTCCCAGAGCGAGCTTACAGCAGCTCAGCCGTTTGATAGTTCGTGGACTACTCAAACTTTATAGGCTATGACAAACTTATACAATTATCTTCATCAAAAAGAAAGAGTTTTTATATGTTTTTTACATTTTAATATGTTTTTTCCGGCTGCACTATAAGGGCAGCCTATTTTCTTCTATACCAAACGCTCAACAATCCTGCTTTACGACCCAATACGCTGGGCTACAACCGCGAGCCAACAAGCACCAAGCGCAAAATACTACTCAAACCAAAGCAGGAGGCTACCCGTGTGTCAATTTACCCAGGATCATATACCCCTGAACGACCACATGCAACCTCGTTGTCACAACCGGCAATATGGCTTATGTCCAGGTTATATACCAATAACCTTAGTGACCACCTGGTCAGCCTCATATTCCGATTGTGAAACTGGTCCAAGATCTCGAGAGGGTAATGATCTGGGTAAACTACACCGACCGGACCATAGGCTGGAACATAGATCTCGAAATGCCCCAGCGCATCATTGTCCTTTTCACTTTCATTCATCAGGCTCTGACACGTTGCTGGTGCATTCTTAAGTCCGTCAGGCATAACATTGCACTGGTAGGTACTCCCGTCCACAACAAAACCACATACCTCTTTAGCACGCTCGGACAAAGTTACAAGCAACGACCACTCACGACATTCCTTATCCCTCAGACCCTTCGTCCACACGTAATCCAGCTCTGCTTGCACCATAGGCTGTCGAGCAGGATTTATACGGTAGGGAATTAAACTGAGCCTTGCACTATCTCCAGCCTGCATGTCGGATTCTACCCCGTACATCAGGCCTGGAGAAGCAACAAACATGCGAAAGTACTGCCATAGCCTAGTAAACAACTGCCTTGCACTGTCTCCACGAACAACATGCCTAGTGCCCTCCCACAACCCAGCCGAGACCGCAGCTTCTAACCTGTAGTCTCCCTCCTTCTCCACCTTCGTCCCTAGAACAGCCAGGTCATGAGAGGGACAATCAGTACCACCCGTGCAGTCACTCCCACAGTTCATTATTGCTAAGGCTTCCCCGCCGATACCGTACATGCGCACCCCCGCATTCCTTGTGACGACATCTGCCTGCGCAGCATCACCGCTTTCAGCGACATGGCCAGATACAGTCGGTCTATGGTAGGGCTGTTGCATTAGACTAGAGCAGCATTGGGAGGCTATGCGACGACCGGGCACTGCGATACCACAGCCGACCTTACCAATCTGCTCAATGTCCTCCTTTTGACCACCACCCTTGGCAGCCATGGGTCGACCCTGACCTGGCAACCATGCCAAAGCCTCGTCGCCCACCTTAAACCACCGAAACAACGAGGCTAACGGTCTTTCAACAGTCACGTGACCTGCCCGTGGGACATCTTGCACCGCCCGAGTTGTGAGACTCAGGGGCTCGGCACGACCAGTGGGGTATGAACCGAGCTGGTGCTGGAGTGCTGCACACTGCTGCTCAGGCAGGTGCTCTAGCGCTTCCACAGCCACCAGACTCGTGTCCCCCGCCCACGGCTCCGCCGAGACATAACAATCCCTACTCTCCTCCACCTGTGCCCTACTGCCCCCCTCTCCTTCTCCACCTTGGCCGCGGCAGACCAACGCAGGGACAGTAGGCTGCTCAGGTGGTTGCCTCACAAACTCCTCCAACAGGTTCACATGACATGCTTCCCCGTCCTCGTGTTTAATCTCGACAGCACCATTACCACACTTCTGAACTTCCGGATCCTCCAACTGCAGTTTACAAATATCTGAGGGAGCCAACCTGTCTAGATGCTTCCGAAGCAACCCAAGTCCTTCCCCAATATCAAACTGAGCAACCCTTTTTTCTCTCCGTGTGCAACGTTGCTGCCTCGGAGTCTCTTCCGGCCCTACCTCCTCACTAGCTGTGACAGGTCCTGGGGCCTCTCCAGACTCTAACATAGGTGCCAATACTGAATCACCCAGGAGAGCCGCCGAGTCAAAACTCTTAAAACCAACTCCAGCTTTAGCCTCCTCCTGTTGATCGTTCCTCTGCTGGTCTGAAGACGGAGGACTAGGCTGTGACACTTTAGCTGCCCGAGCTCGGGTGACAGCACACGCCATGGGTTGTGCCTGGCACCGCTCGACACACTCTTGTTCTCCCCCACTCACGTCGGCCGGCCTCTCGGCAACGACTAAGGGTAGAACCTCAGAAGCGGGCATTGCAAAGTCGTTGCCGAGAAGAAGGTCGACGCCCTCCACTGGCAGTTTCTCCACAATCCCAACATCCAATTCACGTGCCACACCATCCACCTCCAACTCCAACCGCACCAGCGGGTATGACCGAGTTGCATTAATACCCTGCACCACTACCACCCGAGCCGCATTTATAGGGTAGCCAGTCAAATTGTTCATCAGAGTCTGGGAAGCACCTGTATCACGCAAGACCTCTACTCCATGCTTGCGCCCCGCCCACATCACGCAACCCCGTCCTCTATGGTCGCAAAAAACATCCTGAGCAGGGTTCGAGCCTCTCAGGTGTTTCTGCATTGGCTGTGCCTCAGCCTCTGACGAACTGCCCCGGGCAAACTCAGAAGACTTCGGAGACACACCAATGTTGCAGGCCAAAGACACAGCTGCTGTAGGTGGTTTGCTAGGACAGACTCTTGCAAAGTGCCCCTTTTCATGACAAAGATAACACTCCAACTCCCCTCTGGGCTTCCCTTGGTACTGGGAAGGGCCCGGCCCCTTCTTAAATGGGACGGTGCTAGTCTTGTGGTCAGTCTTGGTATCATAGCTCTTGTACTTGTTTGCATAATGTATATCACTAACTCGGGGGGGTGGGGCGTCACGCCCCTTGTTACCTGCCTCACTACGCTGGGCAGACCCGCACCCACGAATTAGTGATAGCCGGAGGTCAGCCATCTCAGCTGCCTCCTGTAGAGTTTTAGGGTTCTTTTCTTTAATAGTTAAAGTCATATCTGCACCAGTACACTTATAAAACTGCTCGAGCAGAAACAGCTCAGTCAACTGTTCGGCCGTCTCAGCTTTCTCAGAACGTGTCCAGTTAGCAAGTGCATCTTTTAAGTCCCGGGCATGTTCAAGAAAGGTCGCCTCCCTAGTCTTTGTAACACCCCGAAACTTCAATCGATATGTTTCTGGTTGCAACTCGTATGCCCGTAGGACAGCTCTCTTCAATTCTGGGTAGTCAATGCAAGACTCTAAAGGCAGTGCATCATAAGCCTTCAGACCCTTACCCGTAAGTCTTGAGGAGACCAGAGCTGCCCACTTCTCTTCAGGCCAATTATGCTCCCTACACTTCTTCTCAAAACGATTAAAAAATTCTGTGACTTCAGTTTCACTAAATGCCGGCACCAACTTGACTAAGTGGGACAAGGACTGTTCTCTTACTTGGCCCTCACGGCCCATCCGAATCCCTGTCGACTCTGCACGAGTCTTATCTAAATCTATTTGAGCACAATATTTCTCTGAGTCGTACCTAAGCTCAGCCTCGTGCCTCCTAACCTCAATCTCATGCCTCCTAGTCTCATTCTCCTGCTTCCTAACCTCAGTCTCATGCCTCCTAGACTCATTCTCCATCTCCTGCTTCCTAGCCTCATTCTCCATTTTAGCAAGCTCGAGTTTAAATATCATCTCCGGAGACAGGCCAGAAGAGGGAGCTGCCACTACTGAAGGAGGGGGGGCAAGAACTGGGGAACCACCATACGCACCGCCCGAGGGCACTCCAATCTTCCAATGCTCATCCCTCTGTGGGAGAGTGCTAACCTCCGGCAACTGAGTGGACGGCACTGTGGGAGTCGAGTGAGAGGGGATCTGGGGAGGAACCCCCCCAAACGCCCTCTCCTCCGAAACCCCATGTCGCCCACGCAACACCCAGGAAATTAGCTCCCCCTTGGACATCCCTCCTACATTGGATAGACCCAAAACCTTGGCTATCAGGTGCAAGCCATAAACATTCACCCCAGTCAGCCTCTCCTCCGTCACATGGTACTGCTTACTCACAAAAAGTCTAGCATCCTCCTCACTAGTTACTAACGGCACCTCCTCACTTAGCATCTCTCGCTCCTCGTCAGTACTAGGGCCCGACATACTGAAGTTCACCAAAAAATTCTCGAGACAAAAGTGTTAAACTCCCTTATGCAAGCACTAATTACTAAATTAACTGGAGTCTCTTAAATGCTCTCCTAATTGCCTTACAAAAAAAAATATTCTTCAATATGCACGCTAAAGTACGAACAAACAAATGTTGTACAACTCTGCAAAAAATTATACTGTTCACAAAATCCTAAGCAAGGTCGCCATTTGTTACGACCGGGCACTCGGGTACACTAGGGCTCTTACACAGGACTCGAGTATGGCTCGCTGCCACAACGGAAACACACGATCCCAACCCCAGAGTACTGCCAGCCGAACAAAAAACGCCACTACCCTCCAGAGTTCTATCTGCTATAACGGGGTATACAAGAACTCGGTACTAGCGTTTCACACAACAGACTAATAACAAGACGGGAGTTATCTAGTCTGGTCAACAATCAAACAAAGAAGAAAGTACTACAACACTAAAGAATAGTGTTGGCCGAAGCCGAAGTAATCCACCCTTGAACTAAGAACTTAAGAAGTCCTCCACCCTCTACTTCGGATCGGCACTATTACGTTACGTTAAACAATAGTCCTCGAGCATCAAGCAAGGAATCTTCTGATAAGTTAGATGCTTCTCGAATACTCATAAGAAGTAAGTATCGGATTTTGAACAGCAATTTAATGAATAACTCACTGGTAATTAAAGGCTTTAAATTGACATAAGAAGAATTATAAGAATAAGCAATAGGATATGGCAAACATTAAGAAGAAGTACTCCGACAATGCACTGGCAATAGCCTACTAAGATTGTGCTCGTGGGCCACTAATCTCTGAAGTAGCTAAGCGTGCCACACATGAAATCAATAGTGCTTAAACAATAATATACATAAGGAGAAGCTTCAATACTATACTGTATCTGCTGGTCGAGCAAAGTCTAGCTGGGATATCTAAGGTTAAGAGACAATGGCTGAGCAAGCGGCTCGTAGCCTAGCGAGGTCCTTAAGACTGTGCGGCCAAATTACGGTAATTGACGGGATGCTCTCTTGAGAGATCCAGATCACTAGTATCTGGTTCTCTCCTGGCGATCCTCTCAAAGTCAAGCAAATGAGATAGCACAGTGTTGGGTGGCACAGGCAAAAGCCCTCACTCGCAACACAGTGCTAAACTCCCACGGTACACAATCAAAAAGACCACCTAGGCGTTCCACGTCTCCGTTGCAATTGTACTGGTTCAACCGCAACCTAGTACTCATAGGAAATCACAACTCAGAAACCCTATCCCAGTCTAGCATTGCCTAAACCAGCAGAAAACAGGAACATGAATAATCGCACACAGGGAAATGCATATACGAGTGCAACAAACATCAATCAATCCTATTCTAGTTAACCCTTCCAAAAATAGGCTATCTAACAGGCACTTATCTTGTGAGAACTCAAGCGATAATACTTTGGCTGACTAAATCTGCACCAAAGGGGTCATGGAGGTTAAACAGGGACGAGAAGAGAAGAAGGTAGGCTGTTCAGAGAGTAGAGAAAGTTCACATCAGTCGGAAGAATATGGATAGTTGCAAGGGATATGAGAAGTCGCTTTGCCTGATGAGTTCTGAAGCATGGTGGCAAAAACCTCTCTTTTTATACTCGGCCCTCTAGCGGCATATCTCAAACTACTTAAGGACCGCCCACTGGCAATCATGACGTCATATTCTCTCTCAATCTGGGATCGACAAAGAAATTCCCACGCGCTGAAAGGGAGGAAGGGAGGAGGGAGGAGGGAATTAGGCCTACCGGCCCGCGTGGCGCACTCACTGACCCCCCGCCACGTAATATCTCTGTCTCTCTCCTCTCATCATTACATACAAGTCCCACACACAATACTTATATCTAATGATATAAAATAGAACTCGTTGACTTAGAAGAAAACAAAATACATAATGATAATACTTATAGTACAACGGTTCACATAAACTGAGTTAGGAAACTCTACACAGACTACAGCCAAAGTTCCTGCCCTGACGATCCTAGCGAGAGTGGGGCCTGACTGGGCGTTCTGTACAGCATGCTCATACTCGACATGCGTCACACTGCAAGGAACATATATCAGCAGGTGCGAGATTATCCAAGTTCATCTTAAATAATTCATTTCCACCTCCAATGTCCCGCTGAGCCATCCTTTCCTCACGCTGTGCATAACGATGGTGCCGCAGTCTCTCTTCCTGCCCTGCACCTGCACTAGCGGTGACAGGCCCCGGGGCCTCTCCAGACTCTAACATAGGTGCCAATAATGAGTCACCAAGAAACACTGCCGGCTCAAAACTCTCCAATTGACCAACACTTCCCGTTTTCTTGTGACCTTTCCTCCGCGGTTTGATAGACTGAGGTGGTGGCTGCAAGGCTCCGGATGTCTGAGAACGCGTCACAACACACGCCATGGTTTGTACGCTACACTTCTCAACCCACTCCTGTTCCTCCCTACTAACGTCGGCCGCCTTCTCGGCAACGACCAAGGGTGAAACCTTAGAAGCAGGCACCGCAAAGTCGTTGCCGAGGAGGAGGTCGACGCCCCCAACAGGCAAGTTCTCTACGATTCCGACATCCAGCTCCTTCGCCACACCACCCTCGTCCAGCTCCATCCGCACCAGCGGGTAGGACTTTGTAGCATTGATCCCCTGAACTACCACCACCCGAGCAGCATTAATCGGTCTACCAGTAAAGTTCCTTAACAAGGTCTGAGAAGCCCCAGTATCACGCAATAGCTTAACTCCTCGCCTTTCGCCAGCCCACCTCACAAAACCATGCCCTCTATGACCCCCAAAGACGTCGCGGACAGGGTTCGAGCCTTCCGGACTCTTGAACACAGGCTGTGTCCCAACCTCTGACGAACTACCCTTGGCAAACTCAGAAGATATAGGCGACACCCCTATGCTGCGGACCAATGACACAACCTTGTTTGGTGGCTTGTTCGGACAAGCATTTGCAAAGTGACCCTCCTTGTGACATGCAAAGCACTCTTTACTCTTTGGTTTCCCTTGGGAGTGGGAGGTACCATTAGACTTCTTATACGGGACGGTATTTGGTTTATGTTCAGTTTTATTGTCAGTGCTAGATGGTTTTGTGTATTTATGTGTATCAAAATTCTTGGGAGGGGGAGGGGTACGATCCTTTGCACCCGACTCACTCCTAGCTGCTGCTCCGCACCCTCGAATTAATGACAGTCGGAGGTCAGCCATTTCTGCTGCCTCCTGGAGAGTTCTAGGATTTTTTTCCTTTATATTTAATGTTAAGTCCCCGCCTGTGCACTTAAAGAACTGCTCCAAGAGAACCAGCTCACTCAACTCCTCAAAAGTAGCTGCCCTCTCAGAACGCAGCCAATGTCGTAGTGCATCAGACAAGTCCCGGGCGTGTTCTAGGAAGGTACTATCCTTGCCCTTAGTAACACCCCGAAACTTCAAGCGGTAAGTTTCTGGTTGTAACTCATAGGCCCGTAGCACAGCCTTCTTTAGCTCATCATAAACTACACAGGACTCTAAAGGTAGTGCATCATACGCTTTTAGCCCCTTTCCTAGGAGTCTTGATGAAACTAATGCTGCCCACTTTTCCTGAGGCCACTGGTGTTCCTGACACTTCTTCTCAAATCGCATAAAAAACTCAGTCACACATAATTCATCGAACACAGGAACTAGTTTAAGCAGGTGCGACAATGATTGGTCCCGATGTCTGTTACCTCCCCCAATATTTCGCCCTGTTACCTCCACTCGAGATCTCTCCAGCTCCCTGTCAGCCCGATACCTAGTAGACTCTGCCTGCAGTTCAGCCTCTCGTATAGCTGTTCTCTCTGCAGCCTCAGCCTGCACACTAGCCTTTCTCTCGGCAGCCTCAACCTGAGCTCTAGCCAACTCAACCTTGGCCATCTCAAGCCGAAACAACAAATCTGGAGTCAACCCTTGAGGAGGGGAAGGTGCATTTAATGGAGAGGGTCCCTGTGATTGAATTCCACGCTGCCATTGACCATCAACTTGGGGGTATGTACTAAATTCAGGCACCCTGACGTTTGATATGGGGGTAGAGTGGAGGGGGGGCTGGGGACCGGGGCCCCCAGTCGCCTCTCCACTCAGGTCTCTCCCTTCTAAACCCAATATCAAAGTCCTCAGCTGATCTTTCCTCATGCCACTTAAATCCTGGTGACCCTGAAGACCTGCCACACACTTTAAGCCATACTTATTCAGCTTCAACACCCTGGCAGCGGTAAGGGGCAGCTCTAAAAATCTTCTAGCACCCTCCTCGCTATCGACTAGCCACTCCACAGGTCTTTCTCCCTCCGAGCCCGTATCGTGACCTGACCCATCACTGTGTTCCGATGTATTAGACATGTTTGTGTACTGCAGTAATCACGGTTATAGAATGTGCCTTATCTCCTATGCAAGTATGTATATACTAATGTTATTTAAAGTCTTTAATGTGTTATATTGGTTGCTAAAAAAAAAAAAACTCTATGTCGACTGTATTCCTCTAATCATAAGGAATCTCAAAACAAATGACCACTATATTCCTCTGTTCAGTAAATCCTATGCAAGGTCGCCATTTGTTACGTCCTGGGATATATAAACACTGGGCTCTTTCTATTGGACTAGGTATGCGGCAACAAGTAACAACGGAAAACGCTAGATCCAACCCTTATCTATAAACCCAGGCAACAAACCACCCTAAACCGTCAAGAGTCCTGCCTGGACAACGAGGTATCCTATGACTCGGTTACAGGGTGCACGCACTATAGACTGCTGATAGTCAAGCAGGCTATATAAAAGATCACACAATTAACCCTCTCCGATATATGACGCGATTTTGAGCCGATTAGGGATACTTTAAAGCCTTTGTTACCATCAGGGGTATTTAGAAACTTTTAGTTTAGTTACTTCAACCTCTGCAGTTGTCTTTGAGTTAGCTGTGGGCAGAATACTAACTTTAGAGAGGTAATTATAAGAGTGAGAGAACTCTATTTCTTATTGCTAATCTGGCAACCTCTGCGTCATATGAGTCTGAAGGGGTTAAGTTGACTTAAGCTTCAAGGAAAAGATAGATAACGGAATTAAATTGCAGAAACAATTTAATAACAAACTAGAAGAAATTACATTTAACGTTACGTTAATTAATACAACTAATCACCTCTGCGTGAAAGAAGGTGAAAGCAAACAGTCCTCAAAACATCGTACAGGTAGACAAGATGCGGGTTTCTAAACTGCATGCGGCTACTGTAGGATCTGATGCTTAGCAAAGAAAATACGTTACGGATTTAGAGAACTCATAACTCATAAGCAGGAATAAATACTAGTGATAGGCCATACAGTGTATAATGGCATAGGTATAATTAAATAAAGGCAGCAACTCGCAACATAACCACATACAGGTGTGCTTCTCACTCTTAGTCAGGCAAGCCTGCTCGGACAGAGTCTCTAAGCCACACCCTGACTCACAATGCTCACAAAAACGGTAAACTGTGGCACAATAACAAGCATACAGAGATGATAAACCCCTAGCTGTTAATCTGCCAGGCAGCAGAGGTCTAGCCGGAAGGATATAGGCTTTGGATACCCGGGCTGAGCCACCTGCTCTAGCCTAGGGACGTTCCCAAGTCTGTGCGCCAAATTACTCTAATTGAAAGGGTGCTCTCTTGAGAGACTCAGATCGCAAGTATCTGACTCTCTCCTGGCGACCCTAAAACAAAAGCAAGACGTGCTAGTGCAGTGCTGAGTGGACTAGGCAAGGGCCCTCACACAACACAACACTAGACACACAGGGACACAGACAAGAAAATGCCCCCAGACTCCCACGGGTATCCTAGTAAAGTCGTGCGGGTCCACAGGACTCGCACCAGCAGACTTTACTTAAAGGATCGCAAAAAGCCTCCCCTCCGGTCTAACCCCTGCTAACCTGACACAAGAACACACTAGCAAGCATGAAACCACCAAATATGAGACAACAAAAAAGCTTCCTAGGTCTCATTAACAATTACGTCTCTGCATAAGGCCCAAAATCCTATCTAGTTATCTGAGAGCTCGTCGTTAATACAATAATAGATATAAGATCTATCAAGGGGATGGGATAATTAAATAGATTGGTGAAGTAGTGGAAAGAAGGTATACAAAGTAAGAGAGAAAGTTTCTAAGTGGGGTTGAGAGGGATAGATATCAAGGGGGTCCGAAGGGTATGACAGTGAGGTGAGCTCTGAGTCTTGAATCTGTCTGGACCCCACCCTAGGCATGCAAAATACATCCCATGCTTGGCAACACTCAACACAGTTGCCGGGTCAAAATCCTCTACCCCGTGCGTGAGTCGAAACTAAGCCTAACGTTGCGATCAAATGCATATGGCAACGTTTTCAGGCTCGTCCCAAGCTGGCAAGCGAAGCAACGTCCCAAGCTGGTCTCTCTCTCCCGCCCTCACTAGACTTACATCTTATATATTATAATGAAATAATCAACTATCGAGAATAAAATATACTAAGATGCGTTGGTTAAGAATAAGGGCAGCTTCAAGCTGTGAAACAACATAAGAATATCCCAGACATTAGTTACGTTGTCGTAGGATATATACTAAGGAAAAGCCTGCCGGCCGGCTGCCGCCAGCCGGTTTCTAAACGGCTGGGCAGCCGACGCGTGCACATGCCCGCACGTGGCTACTATGCAGAAGCGTCACAAGAGTGAGCAGAGCGAGTTCTTTGACCTGAATGTTGGTTTGAAACAGGGGTGTGTGATGTCCCCGTGGTTGTTTACTGTATATATGGATGGAGTCATGAAAGAAATACTATCAAGAGAAGTGGATGTTGGTGTATCACTGAAAAGGGAGGGAAATGAGTGGAAGCTACCTATACTGCTGTTTGCGGATGATACAGTTCTGATGAGTGATAATGAATGGGAGTTACAGGGTCTGGTAAATGAGTTTGGAACAGTGTGCGAAAAACGGAATTTGAAGGTAAATGCGGGGAAGAACAAGGTTATGGTCTTCGAAAGGGGTGAAGTCACAGAGTGTGAGGTGAAGCAGAACGGTCAGGCTATGGAGATCGTCAACTCTTTTAAGTATCTGGGCAGTGTGTTGAGTAAAGATGGGACTATGGATGAAGAAGTGCGGGAGAGGGTACAACAGGGGAAGAGGGTTGTAGGAACGCTGAAAGCAGTAACAAGAGATAGGGTGGTCAGTATGGAAGCGAAGAAGTCCTTGCATGACAGTGTGGTATTCCCGACACTGACTTAAGGAAGCGAAGCATGGACGTTGGTTGAGAGACTCAGACCAAGAGTGAGAGCAGTGGAAATTAATTACTTAAGGAGTGCGTGCAGAGTTACATGGAGGGATAGACAGATTAATGAGGAAGTAAGAAAAAAGTGTGGTGTGGATGTGGATGTGCTGGAAAGTGTGAAAAGGAACAACTTGAGATGGTTCAGCCATATGGAACGTATGGCAAGCGAGAGAATGACTAAGAGGGTGTACGAGAGCGAGGTGGAGGGACAGAGAGGAAGAGGTAGACCGAAGGAGAGGTGGAAGGATGGAGTGAGGAAGTATATGAACGAAGGCGGTGCTGGTTGGGGGGGGGGGGGACTTCGACTGACTGGGGACAGAGGTGCATGGGGGCGGTTCGTTCGTGGCTACCCCTTCGGGGATCACCACGTCAGGCAATAGATAGATAGATAAATAGAACTATACTTTTTTACATTTAACTATTTTGTTTACATTTCTTACAATATTCCAAACATTCAATGAAATAATTACCTTTACGTTTGCATTTTTACATTTAACTATTTAATTTACATTTCATATAATATTCCAAGCATTCAATGAAAAAATTGCCTTTATTTTTGCCTTTTTACATTTAACTATTTTGTTTACCTTTCTTATAATCATCCAAACAATCATTGGCAATGGTCCCTTACATACTTTGATTTATTGTACCGTAATAATGATGATAGGAGTAACGCATTCAACTTAACCAAAAAGGGATTATGATCAAGACAATTGACCTAGAGCTGGAGCTGGTATGTGCCCCACGAAGGCTGACTATGTAATGGCACCGATTAAACTTCAACTATAGCTCAATGAAAGAAAATGACACATCATCCCAGCAGGATCTGCTTCACATCCGTCAAGCATATTTTAATAATTTTTTGTTTTCAATATATAGTGATGTATTTGAGTTTTTTAATGAAATTTTAATGAATTAAAATGGTGAGTTGAGTGAATGGTTTGAGGTAAAGGTAGGTTTGCGACAGGGTTGTGTAATGTCACCATGGCTGTTTAATATGTTTATGGATGATGTGGTGAGGGAGGTGAAAAGGAGAACTATGGGAAGAGGATTGGGTTTAGTAGGAAAGAATGGTAGTGATTGGGAGTTGAATCAGTTGCTGTTCGCTGATGACACAGCATTGGTGGCGGATTCTGATGAGAAACTGCAGCGAGTAGTCAAAGAGTTTGGTGTGGTTTGTGGAAGAAGGAAACTGAAGGTGAACGTCAATAAAAGTAAAGTAATGGTGTGTAATAGGGGAGAGCATAGGGTGAATCTAGATGTGAGGCTGGATGGGGAAATATTGGAACAAGTAGAGTGTTTTAAATATCTAGGAGGAACGATAAGCAGGAGTGGAGGTATGGAAATGGAGGTAAAACAGAGAGTGTGTGAAGGGAGGAAGGTATTCGGAGCAATGGGAAGTATGTGGAAGACGAGAAATCTCGGAGTGAAAGTAAAAAGTGCTCTGTATCAAGGAATTGTTGTGCCAACAGTGATGTATGGGGCTGAGACATGGGCTCTGAATAAAAAGGAGAAAAGAGGGCTGGATGTGATGGAGACGAGCTGCTTGAGGAGTATACGTGGAGTTACTCGTAGAGACAGATTGAGGAATGAAGAGATACGTAGGAGAGTGGGGCAGCAGGAACATTTGTCAGCCAGAGTGGACAGAAGGGTGCTGAGCTGGTATGGTCATGTTGAACGAATGGGAGATGAAAGGCTTACAAAGAGAATATGTGAGTCAGGTACAAGGGGAGATAGAAGGGCAGGAAGACCCCCATTGAGATGGAGAGACTGTGTAAGAAAAGCTTTGGATGATAGAGGAATGACTATAGATCAATCAGGCAGGGGAAGTGGTGGTGGACAGGAGTGAATGGAGAATGTTTGTGAATAGTTGAGTGAACACGTGGTCATTTGGAGTAAGGGGTCGGGCGCAAGTTGGACTAGATAATAGTCCATCAGGCGCCTGGCCCGGGGAGACGATTAATATGAAGGGTGCGCCTGGAAGTGTGGTGGGAGGGCTAATGGCTTTGGCTCCGCTGCATGTCTGCCTGCCGAGATCGGAACTTCTCCGCGTGGTCGGGGGCCGGGGGAGTGCTGGAGCAACCTTGGTGACCCTGGTCTCTGGGTCTTCTCCTGGGTGACCTGGATGTGTGTGAGTTTGTGCTTTTTATCTGTGTTTATTCGTTGTTTTATGTTGTTTTTGTGTTTTCCCTGTTCTTGCTCTGTCTTGAGTCGGCTACCCCCAAAATGGGGATTGGGCCTGAGCATATAGATAGATAGATAGATAGAATGAAATTAATATTCACATTAATTTTCATATGTATTTTCAGTACGATATATTAAGAAATTTTACCTCTCTATATGCTAGTTAATACAACCTAGCATTCTGGCGGATATGAAGGAGCATTACGTTCTCTGTTACTCCAATCAACAATTTTAGGACTAACTTTAGAAAAGTGACTAGGACACTACAATACTCCCTGCCCAGATAACGGAGTTAATAAAAGTGATAACCATTATCACTCCTGAAATGTACTACACGACTAGAGTGCGTGGTAGTAGCTGGAATACTGGCACTAAGAGGCGCAGATAGAGATGTTCCAACTGCTTCCTGCAACTCTGTGACTGCAGTACCCTGTTTTGCTTGCGGTGGTTCCATTGGCAGAACTGCAGGCTTCAAGCCATCAATAGAGACAGCTTGTCATTTGTCATTCCGTGTCTCGATGATAAAGTGCTTTTGGTTACGTGTCACAACTTTGTAAGGACCTGCATAGGGTGCCTCCAGAGGTCTGCGTACTCTGTTAATACGAAGCCAGACATACAGTAGGTGCACGTCTTGAGATTCTTGGGGAGATAGGCTTTCTGAGGTTGATGATGATGACCTGTGGAGATATCAGACACGTCGAGCTTGGACAATTCTTGAGAGAGTTTCCTGATGGCATCAGAAGTAAGTGAACCATGTTCGGATTCCTCTTCGAGCATCACTCGTGGCAAAAGAACATCAGCACCCGTGAGAGCGGTGAATGGGAAAAATCCAGATTCATTCACTACTGCACGAATGCCAAGTAAAACTACTGGCAGCGCCACCAACCATGATTGCTTGCATGCTGTGATAGCTGTTTTCATTGTGCGGTGTAATCTCTCCACCATGCCATTGGTTTGCGGATGATAGGCGGTTGTATGTAGGCGATGAAAACCAATGAATGATGCCAATTCTTGAAAGAGCTTAGATTTAAACTGGGAACCCCTATCAGTAAATGACATGCAGAGGTACACCAAATCTTGATATCCAGCAATTAAAGAAGGCAATTGCAACAGAGACAGCAGTGATGTCAACATCAGGAGAGGTTTCCATCCATCTCGTAGCTCTGTCAATTGCACGTCAAAATATACCTGTGTGGACTAAGGTAGGAGTCATTGTGTCCTTTACAAGGGGGAAGTGGTCCAACAATGTCAATGTGTACAGTTTGTAGACGCTCTGATAGAAGCTGAAATCTCGACGTAGGACTCTTGGTGTGCCTTTGAATTTTGGATTGCTGACAACTGGAACATTATCTTGCAAACTGTTTGATCTCCCTGTCCATGTCCGGCCAAAAATATTGTAACTTTATCAAAGTTAACAAAGTTTTCACACCTGGGTGAGCAAGATCATGCATGCTTGAAAATGGATGGCCGAATCTCTCTGGGTATGAAAGGTCGAGGATAGGGAGTGGACTGGTCACACCAGAGTTGTAGGTTTCCTTTGATCCTAAACGGCTGAAGTCTATCTTGAATTTGATGCATCTCTTGGTCGTTTTTCTGATGTGCCGCCACTGACGTAAGATCACACGAATCGACGGTCACAGCATTGGCTGGTTTTGACAAGCAGTCGGCAACAACGTTCTCTGCATCTCTGATATACTGTATGTCTATCACATACTCTGACATCACTGATAAGTGGCGTTGCTGACGATCTGACTTAGCTGAATTGCTGCTTTTGTAGGCAGATTGAAGGCGTTTGTGATCTGTGCACAGTGTGATGTGGCGACCATTGATCAAATGCTTGAAATGTAGTACAGCTTCGTTAGCAGCAAGTAGTTCTCGGTCAAATGTTGAATATTTCCGTTGTGGTTGGCTCAGTTTCTTGCTGAAGAATCCCATAGGCATAGGTTTCCCATCAACCATTTGGTGAAGTACAGCACCAATCGCATACTGGGAACTGTCTGTCACCAACTGAAGATGTGTGACACCGGGAACGGGATGGGGAAGAGCAGTAGCAGTGGAGAGTACGTCCTCTATCTTGTCAAATGATGCCCTTTCTCCTGAAGAAAGTGTCAAGTTGATGTTTTTCTGATTTAATCTAGCCAGCTCTGTCAAAGGTAAGATGATGTTTGCAAAATCTGGGATGAGGTGACGGTAATAATTGACCAATTCCAGGAACGAACGGAGTACTCTGGTATCGTTAGGTTCTGGAAAATCCTTGATGGTATTCAGCTTGCCGAAGGATGGCTTTATTCATTCTTCATTTATCGAGTAGCCAAAAAAGTTAATTTCCTTTAGGAAGAACTCCGACAAGTCGTTATCTTGTAGTCCCTTCAGTACCTTAACAAGATCCTTCTTATGCTGTTTATCATCTTTGGAGAAAACTAGGATATCATCAATGTAGGTGAATACGCAATCCAAGTCCATGAAGATATTATCTAATTACAGTAATGTTGTAGTGTTGCGCTGGCGTTACGTAGAACAAATGGCATAATTATATAACCATTCAAAGAGGCCAAATGGAGTGGCTACAGCAGTCTTTTCTATATCTCCTGGGTTCATGGGAATTTGATTGAAAGCCGTAACTATGTCTATTTTGGAGAAAACTGACATTCCATTATGTTTTGCTGTTACATCTTTGATGAGTGGAATTGGGTATCTGTCTGGCTTGGTCAATTGGTTGAGTTGACAATAATCACCACAGGGTCGCCACCCACCAGGATCCTTCTTCGGCACCATGTGGAGAGGAGACGACCATGGAGACTTGCTTGGTCTAATTATGCCATTTTCCATTACTCTTTTATTCCCGTTGAGCTGCTGCAAGTTTGTCCGTAGGTAACTGACGCCATATGCAAAAGGTTGGTTGGGAGTGGTTAGTCTCGTTGTGATGGTATACTTTGTTTTCACGAACTTGTGGTGAGCCTGTCTTAGGTGTAACTAGCTTAGGAAAGGCACTAAGTAGTTCCTGAGCTTGAATAGGCATGGTTTCTAGATTATTAACTTGAATGACAGTCACCTCAGTTAGGAATACTTGCTGTAGATTGTCCATGTGTCGAGATGTTGTCTTATCAGTAATTCTTCTCGATGCACAGTCAACCAGCAAGTTGAAATGACTTAAGAAGTCCAGTCCCAACAATGGGCTAGCAACATCTGCAATGACAAACGTCCACCTGTAGGAACGGCGTGATTGTCGCAGAGTCACTTCCAGGTTACATTCGCCATAAACTTTGATAACTTGATTGTTGGTAGAGGTCAACTGAACTGCTTATGGTTGAAGGATGAGCTCTGGCATTAAATTCTTGGGTATAATTGAGACTAAGGCACCTGTATCAACCACAAACTGACAGGTAGAAAGCTTTCAACCTAGCTGGAATTAATAGGAGAGACGGATCGGCAGCTGCTAAGACAACCCGCCTTTGTCGTTTTCCCGGTTGTGGTGCTGGGGACGACGAGCGTGATGACGGCTCCATCCTGCAATGTTTGTTGTTAGGATATTTGCACCAACGGCTTGCAAGTTCTGGCCTTTTCAGCAAAGTAGATATGTGGACGGCATATCTTGGGCCTTTGATCAGCTGAGAAGGGCCGAAGTCCTATGGGTATCACCGATGAGGTCCTTGCAGAGCTCCGACGTTCCCTACTTGGATCTGGTGATGTTCGTGTGGGCTGCTGGTTCTGTGTAAAGTTGCAGAAACTGTTGTGCATAGGCATTAGTTCGTCGGCCAAAGAACCAAGTTGAGTGAGGGACAGTGTAGCCTGGGCTGCAATAGCTGGAGATATTGTGTGGGGCAGTGAAGAAAGAAACTTATGGCGTATAAGATCCTGACACTCTCCAATCCCGGCTCTCCTGGCAATTGACTGCAGTTCTGGTAAGTAGAGAGATGGACGTCCTGTCATGGTGGTTTTCTGTGCTAACTTTTCAAATATCTCCGGTTTGGTCTGTTCATATGACTGGATCACATTATTTTTCAACTCTTCATACTTCTCATTCTCAATCACTTCATTGGGAATGTTATTAACAAAATTTGGTGGTAACGCACTCAAGGCATTGTAGAATTTGGTAGTACTTATTGTAATGCTCTCTAACTTAAATTGTGCCTCTAATACTGCAAACCAGCCTCTCGCTGAAGACTCGGAGAATGGTGGTGGTTTGAAGGTGATCGAGTGGGCAGAACCCTCTTCAGATGGAGTACGGTCACCGGGGTCAGGCATCGTTGGTCACCAGTCGCTATCCGGGGGGGAAATAGGTAACTCCGGGGTCACCAATGATGTGATTGACCAATAGGATAGAGTGAACAGACCCGTTGAATTCCTTGTTTTATTTCCAGCCCCAGACCGACACCTGTCAACAATAATTTACATTGTAACATAATTTTATTTTATTATTTATGTATATATAAAAACAAATATATATTATTATTATGTTTTTTTCTTACAGATCCAATATTTAGAATAAGTATGGTTAGTAATGATATGAACAATTTAAACTTATAAGTATTATAACTTACTCGACTTCATTGCAGAAATTTATGAAATAATTACCTCTAACTATACTTTTTTACATTTAACTATTTAGTTTACATTTCTTATAATATTCCAAACATTCAATGAAATAATTACCTTTACGTTTGCATTTTTACATTCAACTATTTCATTTACATTTCTTATAATATTCCAAGCATTCAATGAAATAATTGCCTTTACTTTTGCCTTTTTACATTTAACTATTTTGTTTACCTTTCATATAATCATCCAAACAATCATTGGCAATGGTCCCTTACATACTTTGATTAATTGTACAGTAATAATGATGATAGGAGTAATGCATTCAACTTAACCAAAAAGGGATTATGATCAAGACAATTGACCTGGAGCTGGAGCTGGTGTGTGCCCCATGAAGCTTGACTGTGTAATGGCGCCGATTAAACTTCAACTATAGTTCAGTGAAAGAAAATGACACATCATCCCAGCAGGATCTCCTTCACATCCGCCAAGCATTGTTTAACTATTATTTTTTTCAATATTTAGTGATGGATTTGAGTTTTTTAATGAACCTATTATTCACATTAATTTTGATATGTCTTTTCAGTACGATATATTAAGAAATGTTACTTCTCTTTATGCTATAGTTAATACAACCTAGCATTCTGGCGGATATGAAGGACCATTACGTTCTCTGTTACTCCAATCAACAAATTTTAGGACTAACTTTAGAAAAGTGACTAGGGCACTACACCCTTCGTAATCCATTGCTCCCTCCCGCCGTGGGGGTATTGCTAATACTCCTAGGCGTCCTGGGTGACAACAGCACCTGAGGGATGAAAATATTAAGAATTAATGCTCATAAGGATATGCTAGGATGGAAAAGCTTAATTTTCTCAAAATTAATGTGACGTTAAAGATAAAAAAAATAATTGAACTAACACTAGACAATCTTGGTTCCCCTTACGTTACTGTATCATTCCAGATGTTGGTACTTGTGAGTATTATGTATCATTCCCAATGGTACCTGAGTAATTACTTCTTACCAAAGTGACCAACACTGACCTAATCCATCTAAATTAGAACTAAGTTCGCGGCTTCCAGTGCCCAGAAACTGGCGTTCTTAATCCGGGCGGCCAACGTCGGTATTGTTTAGCTAGACAGTTTACCGAGATGCTTAAGATAGGAAGAGGTGAGTTCGTATTCGGCTCAGCCTTGACCCGGCGGAAGTGGCTCCCCACTATTGATCAACCAGGTATGTGTTCTTAACCCGTTGAGTTACCGTAGGATACAGTAATAAAAGTCCCAGCAGGCCCAAGCACTGTGGCGAAAATGGCAGGAGAGACCACCTTTTCACCTCAAGAGATGAGGCAAGACTGGATCTCTCACCTTCTTCTTTTTTTTTTTATACAAGGCTTAAACGAAAAAATAATAATTAAGCCTTGTACAGGTAGTTACAAGAAAAATACATTACTGACAGCTATAACCGTCGCTGGGACTGTGGAGCGACTTATCTATTGATGGCTATAGTGGTCGCTTGGACTGGAGGGCTAGTGAGTCCCAAGCTACAAACACATTCTACTAGACCTTGAGGCGGAATGTCCTGTGGGCGACGGCCAAGCTGGGGACCCCAATAGACAAATAGTAGTAAAAATCTGCCTCCCGGAAATTTACCACCGCCAGCAAAACTAGACAGAAAGTTTCAAACTATCTAGTACCAAACAAAGACAACTCGAAAAAACATAGCTATAAACACTTCGGAATTAATTTCCCGGCGGGGAAACCGCAGAGAAGTGAATAGAGGCACATTGGTACAAGTCTCACTTCAGGCGACTAGACACCCTCCAACAAAAAAATACAAAAATAAAACAAAATATTATATCTTTCATCTCGATACTTTTAGGGTATAATCAAATTATTAATGCCGACTTTGTGGGAGCATGAAAATGTGGTACGTCATGACATCATGACGTCACGACGTCATGATGTCACAACTTCCTGCAGTCTTATTTTTTGTCCTAAGAGACTCCTGCTGTTACATGTAAATACTTGAATACCATACGAAGAGCGTGTAATTTCGTTTTTCTTAAAATTTCCAATACATCATGAGATATCGAGGTCATAAAATGTACGTCGTGCGCGACGTCGCGAAAATTGCGATTTTGTTTATTAAGATACCCCCTGATACTCAATTTTTTCATTTTATGGAGAACAAAAAATTACACGATGAAGGTACAACCAATATGTGTTAACATGAGCGTTTACAAGCAGCTCCAATACAATACAATGTAGTTACACTTGGAAGTTGCCAATATATGATTGTGGGAAATCGCAGGCGAAAGTAAAATATATATAACATCTCAATTGTTTGGTGGTGTGTCATGAAAAAATGGCTAAGTTACTCATAAAAACTAAGTTTTCTGATTTAGGTATTAGAAGAAAACGTAAACTAGCCAGCAATTTAGGGTAAACTAGGATTTTTCTATATGTAACCTCTTATAATACGTATCAGAGGTGCAGTGGTGGGCACGGTTTCCGCTAATCAGCTAACAGCTAATAGCGAAGCTAAATTTGTTGTTAGCTGGTTAGCTTTTAAGCTAACTTTGAAAATCGTTAGTGGACCGATTAGCTTCCGCTAAATTTACTACCGCTAACTGTAAGTCCGATAACGATAATGTGCATTCACTGGTAATAACAAATAATAGTTTATTGGTCAAAAACGTTTGCAAACCCTAAAATTTCACCTACTTATGTGAGTATATAATTGCATTGAAAACATTGAATTTGTGTTCAATATATTTTTTATTTTGTTTATTTTTGTATTTGTTTTTCCTTCCTTCTTTGTTGCTGTAGTCTCTCTCCAGTGCTTCCAGTGTTTTGTGTGGATTCATCTTGTTGGTGTTTCTGCACCCTGGTTCAAGGCTTCGGCATCTCATATGATAATAATAATAATAATTACACAGACTATATCACGAATTCAACGGCATATTCTCATGTAGACGAATCTCTGGAGACGTTCTATTCGTGTGAGGTGCTGGTCTCTTCTCGTACTGGCGGCCTCTGCTCGCCTCTCCTGTTCCGTCCTAGGCAGGCAGGCAAGCGTATTAGTAAGGCCTACCGCTACCAAGAGTGAATGTTAGTGGTTACCGTGACAGTATACGTTCTTATTGAGTCATTGACTGACGAGTGACGACTCATACTTTCATAACTCTAGACGTGACTCTTGATTGACTTGTACGACTATTTTTTTTTTGTATTAAGTGTTGTGAGCCTAGAGCCGACTTGAGAAATTCGTTACAGAAAAATTACATTTACATTTTCAAAATGATATCATAGATTGTTGAGGCATCTATTTGGGTTTATATTTGTTTTATATATTTTGTTTGTTATATACTTATATTTGCGTGTGTGTGTGTGTTGACTTTTGTAGGGCGATACCGATTGTAGAGTAGCCTACTACGGAAAGATGTTTTGAATAGCCTACTATTACTTTGGAATAGTTTTTTTTATTGTTTTGACTACTGGCTGGTGAACTATCCACTTAAGCACTAAGGTAATTTTAGTATTTTTATATTATTTATTCATAATTATATTATTACCGGTATTTATTTGTATATTACAATACTGTAGGCTATCCTAAATATATCAACCCAACCTAACCTAGATTAACCTAACCTAACCAGATTAACCTACCTTAACCTTGCCAACCCTATATTAATCTAACCTATCCAGATAAAATAACCAAGATTAACAAGTCGATATCAAGTTTATGAAATCATATTCCTATTTCTTCATAAATTTTGAAACTTTGTTTAGGGTGTTCTGATTTGTGATTATTAGCGGAATAATCGGAATTGCATATTTACCCATTATTTTTCGATTTTAAAATATGGCACTGGCTAGACAGGGCTATAAGGATGAGGGAAACTGAGGGGGTAAAAGAAGTAAAAAAACATAACATTAAATGCAAAAACTGAAATTCAACCTAACCAGTGTGTCAAAAACTCAAAAGAAAGCCGATTCCATTCCTTTTAATCTATATCAACCTAACCTTACCTAGATTACTCAATTTAAATTCAAAGGTAAGCGGGCATCAATCTTGCTGAAGGGGGTTAAGCTTATTGATTTTGTTCTACTGTCTATCCCTATCTAAGTTTTCTAACTCAATAAAACAAAATCTATTCGACATAAGTGTCGTTACATAGCTCATGAGTAATAAGTCATATTCATAAATAATCAATTATAGATACTAATTTGTTATATTATTTACTATCTAGTAATGTCTTATCGTTCTTATGATATTGCATACTGACACTGTTGTACGTAACTCACAAGAGAAACATATTAATTTTAGCTATTCGCTAATATATTGAATTTAATTTCGATTAAATGTTCGTATATATTGTGATACAGTAGTAATTTTGAACAGTCTTGTATTAATGTATGCAAATACATTTGATTGTAAGCTAATGCTTATCTAATTTGTTCATATCATTATTTGTGTACAACAGGATGCACATTCACATTAATTAATCATCTGATCTTGGCATTCTATGATTCTTTTAGCCTATGTTTTGGCCTATGTTTTGGAAAGGCTGTGTCTAAGCAGTAAGCTACAACTACAACCTACAGCATATTATAGTTTTAGTTTTCTAGGTCTGTGTTTAAGGTTTTAGAGGGAAAAAATCAAACCAATGCTAAATTCATATGATAAAAGTTAGCTGTTAACTGTTATCGTTAGCTTCCACTAATTTCTTCAGCAATTTAGCGACTTAACGTTATCGAAGCTAACGTTTTAAGATAGCTGATTAGCGGTTATGTCAGCTAACTATTCGGTTAGCTTGTGCCCACCACTGCATGATTGGTGTATGTCATTTTTTTTTTTTTTTGGGGGGGGGGGGGGGGGGGGGGGGTGATTGATGACATAGTGATGTCATACAGGTGTTTATGCCCTCTTATGTTATTCTCCATTGTTGAAAGAAGCATGACATTTTTGGTTGTGTGTGTATGTGTGAGTGTGTGTGTGGGGGGTGGGGGGGGGGGGGGGGAATGTCATATGGTTTTTTTATGCCCTCCTATGCTATTCTCCTATGTTGAAAGAAAAACATTTAGACAAAAAAACAAATCATAACATTTTGGACTGAGGGGTGTGTTGTCCCCTTAACAATCCTGCTGGAAGGGCCAACCTTCCAAGCCCCCGGATAAAACAACGTGCACACATTATGGCATAGTTATACATTAATAAATCAATTAAATAATAACACACCCCTAGCCATAACTAAAAAACCTACAGGAGGCCAACTAGATGGGGGGCAGACGGCAGATGATCACTCGACAAGCACAAACCACTGCGACCCAGCGAAGCACTCCAACATCTATCACGTTGAAACAGGAACGTAG
>JBAKBP010021888.1:0-39833 GCA_037953745.1 Lithodes maja | reverse complement strand
GTGGTTGGGAGAAAGGAGGAAGTAGGGAGACTGGAAGTTAGAAGAAAAGTGAGAGGGAGAGATGAAGTAGAGGGTGAACAAATAAAAGAAGAAGAGTGAACTACGGGGTGAAGAAAGGGAAAGAGGGGAACAACTCAAAAGACAGTGAAAACAAATGCGACTTGCACACGAAGGTAAATAATAACATCAGAGAAAGGGTAACGTGGAGAAACATTACTCATAATTGGATAAGGAGGGAATGATATCGTAAGGAAAGGGAGAAGTAGATAAGAGGGAAAGAAAAATTGAAAAGAAGGGGATGGAATAGTCTGTGTGTGTGACCGTGTGTGCATCTGTGTGGAGTTAGTGAAGGAAAAGGGTAAATAAGAGAGAGAGAGCGAGAGAGAGAGGGAGGCGGCGACATAGTTGCATCACTAGGCCTACCATAACCACCCATTACAATACCTCCCCACAGCTCTCGTAATCTACCTACACTTTGGTTGTGTTGGAGATAAAGAATGTACCAGTTACTCTCTTCCGCACAGATTGTCGTCATGTTTCTTATGGCTTCCTCTTCGATATTTTGGTTGGATAAGTTGTTACACTATATTGTATATGATTATCTGCTATACAGTAGCAATAGATAAAGCCACAGACTCATATGAGCAAGAAAACCTTAAATCTGATCGAAACACTATTTGATTTAAATTTGATGTAATACAAAACATTATCAAACTATTCAACAACGTTCTCAAATGCCGGGTTTGTAATATAAACGTTACACGGAGAATTTTGTTTTGTCCCACGTGTCTTGCTGCAACCTGTGAAGAATATATATATATATACCCGGTATATATAAAGTACAATAATGTAGTATTAGTTGTTGTTGTTGTTGTTCCCTAAGCAGCCTGGCCGAACAGCCCCGAGTCCCTGAGAAAAGCCATGGCCACGATCGGGCTTTCCCACAGAGCTCTCATTGAGTGTAGATTGTGTTGTTGGCATAAGTGGTTGTGTGAAATGCAGTCTTCTATGATGTGTTTAACCCTTAAAGAGCGGCTCACACATAAGTCGAGTTGAAAAAACAGGCAAAAAACGAGTGAAAAAAGGGTGGAAATCGAGTGAAAATGAGTGGGATAGTAATGATCCATACGTCCGATATCTGTGGCCTCCCGGCCCACACTAACTCCAGTTCCCCCACCGCGCGAGAGGATCACAGTGTAACCAATAGTTCTCTAAAAGTGAGCAAGGTAGCAAAATCTGCTAAACTTCCATCTTCGAGGTAACACTGTCAGTGCTCCACGAGTGCTACGTAGCTGTATGTTACGTCAATGTGTAGCGATTTCCACCTAGTTTTCGGCACAATACAGTTCCTTTCATACTGATGGTTGATATAGCAGTCAGAATGGCCTGAAAAGGCCCAAAACGGCCACAGAGGGCCCGCTAAAGAAGGGTTAATGGTATGGGGTGCTGTGTTACATCCCGGGCAGGCGTCGACAACGGAGTCATCCAGTCTCTTCTGATAGCTCAGGAGAGCTGGATGGTGTCCACATCTCAGCCTGGCCAGGTGGACTCTGTCCTCGCGAGGAAGGGAGGATTCGGAAGGATGGATTTCGGGAGGTCGTGCATGCAGCTGCGTGTTGTCTGTGAGCGAGTGGATGGATCGGTGAGAGATATGAGTATGGATGTGCTTCTGGAAGTTGGTTCGGGGTGGGCAGGGAGGGAGAGAGGACAATAATTGTGTGTGATACCGTGTGCTGGGTGTTGTTTTGATATTTCTTGGTGTCTGTGGGTGTGTTGCCATGTAGTTTAGTGGGTGGTCTTGGTTCGTGGAGGCTGCTGCCAGGAATTGAGTGCCTCTCATGTCCAGATGGTCTTTGACTTTGAGGATTTTGGTTTCTTGATGTAGGTGATCTGTGGGTGAAGTACCTGTGCAGCCTGTAATGATCTTCAGGGCTTTGTTTTGAATAGTCTGTAAGGTCTTATGATGTGTTTCAGCTAGGTTAGAAGCCCAGGTTGGGCTTGCGTATTCCATCACTGATCTTATGTATTGTTTATATACTGTGGTGGTAGTTTCTTTGTTGTGTCCAAATTTTGTGTGAGCAAGTGACCTGAGGGTGTTAAGTCTGGGTGTCAGTTTCTTTTTAATGTTTGTGGTGTGCTGTTTGAATGACATATGAGTATCATATGTTACTCCTAGGATTTTGGGTGTGTGTGTATGTGTTAGGGGTGTGTTGTTTATGGTGAGTTGAGGGATGTATTCGTGTTCTCCTGTCCAACTTGTGAGCAGGGTTGCGGTGGATTTGGCTGGGGCTAGATTAAGTCTGTTTGTAGTGCACCAGCCATGTAGTGTGTTGAGATAGGGTTGAAGGAGATCTGTTGCTCTTTTTGGGTCATGGTGTGTGCATGTGAATGTTATGTCATCTGCATAGGAGGCTAAGTTTATTTGGGGCGTATTGGGTGTAGTTATATCGTGCATGTACAGATTGAAGAGTGCGGGCGATAGGACGGATCCTTGTGGGACTCCGTTTGGAAAGTTTCTGATTTTAGATGACTGACCGGCAAAAGATACGTGTGCACATCTGCCTGCTAGGAAGTTAGCCAGCCACCTTTTTGTGTTGTTGTGCATGTTTGTGTTGTAGATTTTGTTTGTTAGGTTGTGGCGGGGGATGGCATCGAAAGCTTTACTAATGTCGAGTGTGGCTAATAGTGATCTGTGTGGTGGTCTAGCTGAGTTGATGCCGTCGAAAGCTCTTTGTGTAAGGTCTGTGAGAAGAGTGTTTGTGGAGTGCAGTGGCCTAAAGCCATGTTGTGTTGGAGCTAGGGGTGTCGGGAATAGGGTAATGATCCCGACAGGTTTTGGTCCAATAGGACATTTGAATTTGGCGGTATCGTATCGCTTGTACGATTTCGGCTGGTTCTTTGTGTATTGTAGTTTATTCTTAAGTTAGGTTAAATATTAACTGTAATGTATAAATATCTACATCAGCTCTAGATGTATTATGAAACCAAGTTATGGGTTATAATTATTATGAGCCGGCAGCCATATGTAATTTCGCGAAGCGATCGGACGCCGGCCCTTTAGTCTCTCAATCAACACCATACAGCCAACATCTCCTCCCCCGGCTCTGACTCAACCCACAGTTCACCATGTGCTACAAATATTAATCTATAACAATATTAACAACAGTCCTACATCACCAGTCCTCTAAGCTAAGTTCATTGTATCGATATTGTATTATGTGAACATTCCTACATGTCATGCAATTGAATTAGCCGTGTGTGGGGGACTGGATTACACCCATCGACTACGTCGTTGGTAATTATATTATAACTATTTGTTGGGATATTTCATGTACCAGTGATACGCAATTTAACCTCTTTATCTAAAAGGAGAAAAGAGGGCTGGATGTGATGGAGATGAGCTGCTTGAGGAGTATGTGTGGAGTTACTCGTAGAGACAGATTGAGGAATGAAGAGATACGTAGGAGAGTGGGGCAGCAGGAACATTTGTCAGCCAGAGTGGACAGAAGGGTGCTGAGCTGGTATGGTCATGTTGAACGAATGGGAGATGAAAGGCTTACAAAGAGAATATGTGAGTCAGGTACAAGGGGAGATAGAAGGGCAGGAAGACCCCCATTGAGATGGAGAGACTGTGTAAGAAAGGCTTTGGATGATAGAGGAATGACTATAGATCAGGCAGGGGAAGTGGTGGTGGACAGGAGTGAATGGAGAATGCTTGTGAATAGTTGAGTGAACACGTGGTCATTTGGAGTAAGGGGTCGGGCGCAAGTTGGACTATAGAATAGTCCATCAGGCGCCTGGCCCGGGGAGACGATTAATATGAAGGGTGCGCCTGGAAGTGTGGTGGGAGGGCTTGTGGCTTTGGCTCCGCTGCATGTCTGCCTGCCGAGATCGGAACCTCTCCGGGTGGTCGGGGGCCGGGGGAGTGCTGGAGTGACCTTGGTGACCCTGGTCTCTGGGTCTTCTCCTGGGTGACCTGGATGTGTGTGAGTTTGTGTTTTTTATCTGTGTTTATTTGTTGTTTTATGTTGTTTTTTGTGTTTTCCCTGTTCTTGCTCTGTCTTGAGTCGGCTACCCCCAAAATGGGGATTGGGCCTGAGCATATAGATAGATAGATAGATAGATCTAAATTCCCGACAAATAATGGTCCTTCGTGCCCTAAGGCTTCCTTACCGTAGTACCGTTTTGTTTGCTTCCTTGACGCTTGTGGGCTTACAAATGGCTGCCGCCTCGCGCGTTATTGGCCGACTGCCGTTTCCCTAGTTTAGCCCCAGCTTCTTCCCTCGTGTTTTTTACCATTTAGGCGCCGTCCCTATCTTTTTTGGGGCTAGTTTCCAGGGTTTTTTGGGCGTGTGATCCTTGGCGTTTTTTGGTGGGTTAGCTGGGCTGGAGATTGGGGTAGGGGTAATTTCGTCGGGCACCATTTCGCGCTCATAGGCTAGGCTAGGCAGGCTAGGCCTGCAGGTGTCTGTGGTGGCTGTTCATTTCGCTTTGGTGGTGTGCCTGTGGTGTTCGTTGTGTTTTATCATGAGACTCATTTAATTACATTTTGCCGGTGGGGAGGGTTCTCATGTGACTCATTTAATTAAATGTTATAGCCTAGTTGCCTAATTACGGTCATGGGGTTCGGTCTCTGTTGATTCCTAAGCGATTGACAGCCAACAGACCTCATGATTGTGGGATGGGCAGCTGGGCTAAGCCTAATACTTATTACTAGGCCTCGTCAGTTCTTTTCATTTACCCTTCTTTCTCTAGACCTAGTTTGTTTCTGCTATTTGTCATTCTTATTCAATTAATTCTTCCTACTGCAGCTAGTAGCCTAATGACCGTTTCCAAATTGGGAGTGGCAATGCTATTGCCACATTTTTTAATTTAAATTAATTTGTGTAATAGTTTGCTTTATAGTTTAGAGAGTTAATAGCCTAATTGACTTAACGATGACAGATTTAAAGAAACTTAAGATTCTTAAGGGAGGGATGAAGGGAAGTTTAAATAGGTGTTTAAGAGATCTTGATGAATTTTTATTAACCTAACAAGTGCGCATGGGGGTAATTGAAAACGTCCCCCTGTGCTGACGTATTTGAGGTGTTTCCGTCACTAAAATATTCATTGTACCATTAATAGCATTAATAATTATCCATATGTGCCTATTATGGGTTGATTATAAAGGTATTAACCTGAAACAACAATAAAACGAGTGAAAACAGCGTTTGGATGGTCAAAATCGGAGATATAGCCCGCGAGTTGTATAATGTATGGGTGAGGCAAACTGCTTTCCCGCCAATTTCCCCCAAGGCCACTGAGACACAGTCGATCGATACTCTCTCTCTCTCTCTTGCACTCGCTTGCCATCAGTGATGACAACACCCTGCTTGCAACTCGCTAATGTTAGCACGAAAATATACCTCAGAATAAGGGAATAATAGGGAAAATAGGTGATAACTGGAGGAGAGGAGGAAAGTGGGGAAGGAGGGGAGGTAGAGGACTGAGATTTTGCATGGCCCAGGGGCCAAACAAAAATAAAAAATTAAAAAAATAATTTTTTTTTTTTTTTTTCGATGTCAAAAGTTGATTTTTTATTTTATTTACTCTCAAGAGTCTTCCCGCAGTCCGCCGGGGGAACTCTTAAGAGTCTCCCGGCAGCTCCCGGGTTAAGTGCCACGGCTGATCAAATAAAGGGTAAATTCGCTACTGTTACTAAATCGCTAGCTACTTATGATAGTTATGCTCAGCAGGTATATGGTTTATTGACAGTTACTGACGATGTGGAAGAAGAAATGTCGGCAGATCTTGAGTACTTTGAGGATGTTAATACAGCCTTAGCCAGACTATCTTCCACCCAAGAATCAACCTCTGTTAAGGATACCGGTACACCAAAGGCGACTGGTTTTAACCTGCCGAAGCTTACTTTGCCTTCCTTTTCCGGGGATTCGGCTACCTGGACTGGATTTTGGGATATTTTTTAGTGTTCCGTCCATCATAATAAAACACTCACATCCATCCAAAGGTTCACATATCTCCGTGGTCAATTGAAAGGGGAGGCATTGAAGTTAGTCGATGGGTACAAGCTAGAAGCTACCAGCTACGAGTCTGCAGTGGAGTTGCTGAAGAGAACTTACGGGAGAGTGGAAGTCATCAAGACCGCGTTAATTACTAAGTTCTTCACGCTAGATCCTCTATCCTATGATGTGACGGCCCTAAAGGAGTACTATGCCTCCTTTGAGAGCCTCCTCCGATCTATGGAGACAATGGCCGTCACCAAGGAGGAGATATTTAGTGTGAATATCTTGAATAAGATACCCTCTCCCCTAAGGGAAATCTTAAGACGACAATTAAGCGACTCTCCACTAAACTTGGAAGCGTTGGTGCAGGTGTACCAGACTGAAGTCTTCAATATGGAGAGTACTGGACACTACCGACAAGTGGAGATGTCGCCATCTACTGCAGCTTTCCCGGTACAGACTTCTCCTAAACAGAAAAGGCCAATACCATTAGGTTGCAAGTTGTGCAGTGTCCACGGTCATCTGTGGTACCAGTGTCCTAAGTATCCTAAGGCTACACAGAAGATTGGCCAGGCTAAATCGCTTAAGTTATGTACCAGCTGTCTGGCAAGAGACCACTTCAACAGTAATTGCACCAATTCCTACATCAAACCTTGTAAGTATTGCAAGGGGAAACATTGGTTTTCCCTTTGCACCCAGTCTGATCGGCACAACGGCAAAGAAAAGGGGAGAACCCCCAAAGAGTCACATGAGAAAGGTAAGAGCGAGGGTGATAAAGTATCTGCCATGTCCATTGCTTCTCGAGAATGTCAATTGATTCTTACTATGATGCTGCCAGTAGTGGGGAGTAATAATAATACTATAATGACGCGCACCTTACTTGACCAGTGCTCAGAGGTCATTCGTTCTGCGATCATCATTACCCCAGCTCAAGTGTACCAGCAAGGGTCAAGAGAACTTGCGTCTCCATGGTTTCACTGGTGAAATAGATACCAGTGACTATGATATAGTGGAGATTTCCTATGTTTATAGAAAAAAGGTATGTCCCATCAAGGCTGTTGTGGTCGACACACTACCCGTTTCTATATAGCATCAGAGATTCAACCACATTTGAAATATCTCAGAAGCAAGGGTTATAAACTGGCTGATGATCAACTCTCTGCTAACAATGGTATTATGCTACTGGTCGGAGCTGATTATTACTACGACCTGGTTCACCCTGGATATCGGCGGGTAGATAAGCTTATAATGCTCCCCACGATCCAAGGGTATGCCATTTCTGGATCCTATGCCACTTCCTCTAAAGACACACAGGTGGGGGTGGTTACGGTCCTCAAGGTAGCAGTAAGCCCATAGATAAATATATTAGGCCAAATGTGCCTGATAATACATGTACTGATATAGATAAGCTATGAGACTTGGACAATATTGGAATTGACCCACATGAACTTGATCGTGAGTCCAAGCTAGCGTTAAGCTCGTATGAAGAGACTGTAACGTATGACTCTGGCAGAGGTCAGTATGTGGTAAGGCTCCCTTGGAATGATAACAAGAGTAAATTACCTACTAATTTCCATCTAGCACTTGGTAGGTTACGTGGCCTTCAGAAGCAGTTTGTCAAGGATCCAAGTTATTTCGAGACTTATGCGGCAGTTTTAGCCGAGCAGGTACAACGTGGATTTGTGGAGAGAGTAGATCTCAATGAGTATGGGGATAACATCCATTACCTTGCTCACCATGGGATTAAAAAGGACAGTTCCACCACTCCTGTTCGTATTGTGTATGACTGCTCTGCTAAATCCAGTGATCGCTCCTATAGCCTGAATGATTATCTGTACACGGGTCCGTCCCTGGTCTCTGATCTAGCGCAAATTATGTTGCGCTTCAGATATCATAAGTTTGCATGGGTCGCCGATTATTGAGAAGGCCTTCCTGATGCTTCAACTCCATCGCGAAGACAGGGACTCGACAAGATTTTTATGGCCGCGGGACCCAATGGATCTAGATTCAGAGTATCTGGTCTACAGATTCAGAGTCGTCTTATTCGGGGCGACCTGTTCCCAGTTCCTTCTCAACGCTACTATCTTGCGTCATCTTGAGGAGGCTGGACTAGATCCTGACTTCAAGAATGAGATCCAGCAGGGAATCTATGTGGACAATCTTCAGGGCACTGGAGACGATGAAGATTTATTGCTCGAAAGATGCTGGGAGATCCGCGATATATTTGCCAAGGCTCATTTATACTTAAGAAAATGGGCCACTAATAGTGATCTTTTGAAAGGTCAATTTACTTCTGACGGTGTAGCTACTGAGGATAGTGAGTTGAAGTTTTTAGGTCACAAATGGGACACTACCACAGATTGTATATCCTTCTGTCACACCCCATGCGGCAGTGAGCTTATGACCAAGCGAAACTGCTTAAGCTTGTCAGCGAGGTTGTTTGATCCCCTAGGTTTTTTGCTGCCTGTAACAATCCGTGCTCGTATGTTTTTACAGCAACTGTGGCGGCTAAAACTAGATTGGGACACGCCCCTCCCGATTGAGTTACAAGATACTTGGCGGTTGATTCGGTCGGACCTTTCCACATGTTGCAAGGTCCAACTTCCTCGTCAGGTTATTAGTGGTCACCAGGTGGATCTACATGCCTTTTCTGATGCTAGTAATAGTGCGTACGGTACTGCCATATACATATGTAATGGTAGTGAAGCGACGCTGGCTATAGCGAAGGCCAAAGTAGCCCCTATAAAGAAGATTACCGTTCCTAAATTAGAACTTACTGCATTGCTTCTGTCTGCTCGTCTAATAAAGTTTACACTGGATGCTTATACAGACATACTACAGATTAATAACGTCTATGTCTGGAGCGACAGTCAAATAGCGCTTTCATGGGTACACAGCCAGAGAGTGTTACCTGTTTATGTTTCTAATCGCACTGATGAGATACATAACTTAGTTCCTACAGCTAAATTTCGCTATGTGAGCACCATGGATAACCCCAGTGACATAATTTCCCGGGGGATCTCGGCGCAGCAGTTGTCGTCCTCTATTTGGTGGCATGGGCCTCCATGGCTTACATCTCCAACTGAATGGCCTCAGGATTTCAGGGAATGCATGTCTGATCCTTCAAGTCGGCCCCAAGATGATGTGTTAAGTAGTTCGAATGTGAGTACTACACATCAGGATAACAAGTTGGTAGAGTGGGAACGTTACGGCAGCTATGATCAAGTAATACGGGTATACCGTTTCATTAACAACATGAGAAGTCGGGCTCACGGGTCTTTCCTTAGTGAAGATTCGAAGCATATCAGACTCCATGAAATGAGATCAGCAGAAGCAAAACTAATATGTTTAGTACAAAGGGAATCTTATCCTACTGAACATCAAATCCTGAGCAAGGAGTCAAAGGCCAAACCCTCAAACTTAATGAGGCAGCTAGGATTATATATGGAAGGAGGCATAATTAAGTGTAGAGGCAGGATACAAAAAGCGGACATTATTGATTCTGCGAAATATCCTGTCCTCCTTAGCTCCTCTCATTTGATTACCAAACTGTTGATTCGCCAATGCCATAGGACCTTCCTACATTTTGGCGTAAATTATGTTCTGGCGTATATGCGACAACGTTGGTGGATCCCTAAGATGCGACAAGCAATTAAAGGGATCCACAATAGCTGTACTATCTGTAAAAGATTACAGGGTAAGCCTTACTCCCCAGTTGATCTACCTCCCTTGCCTGAGTTCAGGGTACAAAGGACTGAACCATTTCAGGTAACCAGGGTAGACTACACCGGAGCGATTCATGTTAGAGAATCGCCCGGTAATATCATAAAGGTATATGCCGTCCTATTCACATGTGCGGTAACCAGAGCGATTCATATTGAATTGATTGACGACCTATCCAGTGAGGGGTTTTTGCATACTCCAAGACGCTTTGCAGGCCGCAATGGTTTTCCTCAAATTATTATGAGCGATAATGCGACTTGTTTTGTCGGGGCCTCTAAATATCTCCAGAGTTTAATGGATGACCCGCAGGTTGTGGCTACCCTCACTGGAAAGGGTTGTCAGTGGAGATTTATACCAGCACGTGCACCATGGTTCGGGGCGATTTGGGAGAGAACTATCGGTATCGTCAAATCTGCCATGAAGAAGGTATTAGGAAGGGTACTGGTGACCAGACGGGAGTTGCAAACCATCTTAATAGAAATTGAGATGTCAGTCAACGACAGGCCCTTGACCTATACCTCGGCAGATGTTGATGACCTCTTACCCATTTCGCCTTCAATGCTAACACATGGACGAACCCTTAATACCTTTCCTAGATCGTCCGTAAATGACGAAGATCTGCAAGACCCTACGTTCGGCAATGCTGACGCCACACGTCGTCGCTTCCAGTATGTAAACAAGGTGTCCGACGATCTATGGAAACGGTGGACCCAAGAATATTTGCTGTCTCTTCGCGAGCGTCACTCTCATAAGATCAAAAGGACGAATCAACGATGGCCTCGTATCGGGGATATCGTCCTGATTCATGATGAGCGTCCTAGGTTATTTTGGAAGCTTGGGAGGATTATCGATTTGTTCCAGGGCATTGATGGTCTTATAAGGGTTGCTAGAATACGAACTTCGACTGGGGTTACTACTCGCCCAGTCGTAAGGTTATATCCCTTGGAGCAGGATGTAGAACTGCCGGATGATCCTGGCGTCTCTACTGATACCCCTCCGCGGGAGAGTGCTGGTGACAGTGCTCCTTTAGGTGGGGCAGCTGATGATGAGAAGGATGATCCTCCTCAGGCTTCAGGTGGCGCTCGTCCCAAAAGGAGGGCGGCTATGAGTTCCGTGGATCTTTGGAGATCAAAGATCAAACAAGGTGATCTTTGACTTCGATGTCCTTTTTTTGTTCTCTGTATATAGCTCCTGTATATCATTTTTGGTGGCGGGCAATATGTCGGGAATAGGGTAATGATCCCGACAGGTTTTGGTCCAATAGGACATTTGAATTTGGCGGTATCGTATCGCTTGTACGATTTCGGCTGGTTCTTTGTGTATTGTAGTTTATTCTTAAGTTAGGTTAAATATTAACTGTAATGTATAAATATCTACATCAGCTCTAGATGTATTATGAAACCAAGTTATGGGTTATAATTATTATGAGCCGGCAGCCATATGTAATTTCGCGAAGCGATCGGACGCCGGCCCTTTAGTCTCTCAATCAACACCATACAGCCAACATCTCCTCCCCCGGCTCTGACTCAACCCACAGTTCACCATGTGCTACAAATATTAATCTATAACAATATTAACAACAGTCCTACATCACCAGTCCTCTAAGCTAAGTTCATTGTATCGATATTGTATTATGTGAACATTCCTACATGTCATGCAATTGAATTAGTCGCGTGTGGGGGACTGGATTACACCCATCGAATACCTCGTTGGTAATATAACTATTTGTTGGGATATTTCATGTACCAGTGATATGTAATTTAACCTCTTTATCTAAATTCACGACAAGGGGTAGGTCAGGTGTAATTAGTTGTAATACTAGGCGTTCCATGACTTTGGAGGGGGAGCAAAGAAGTGTGATGGGGCGGTGCGAGGAGGGTAGCGTGGGGTCTTTGTTGGGTTTGGGGAATGTGATGATGATACCATGCTTCCAAATGTCTGGTATTGTGTTGTGTGAATAGCTGTAGTTTGATATGTTAGTGAGTGCTTGTATGCCTTGTGGTCCCAGGTGTCTGAGGTGTATGTTGCTTATGTTGTCTAGGCCACAGGCGGGTGAGTGCTTGAGATTGTTGATGATATGCTTTGTCTGGTGACTGGTGAAGGGTGTATAGTCAGGGTCTGTGGGGAATTGTCTCTTACATCGGATGACACGTCGGTCGTCTTTGTGAGGTTTTAGGTGGCTGACATGTGAAAAGTGATTGATGAGTGTTTGCTTGTTGTTTACATGAAGGAGTAGAGTCTGTTGTTGTGATTGCAGCATGTGATTGTGTTGTGTTGCTGTTGGAAAGTGTGATGCTGTTTAGTGTTTTGTAGAGTTTTTTGGGGTTTGTTTTGTGATCAAGTGTTTGTAGGAAGTTATTCCAATTTAGTTTTTGTTGTTCTTGTATTTTGTTGTTAGTTTGGGTGTTGAGTGCTTGCATTTGTTGTGTGATGTCTTGTGTGTGGGGTGCTGGGGAGTGTTTCAGTATGTCGCGTTGTCTGATGAGGTTTTGAATTTGTAGTATTAGTAGATTCGATAAGTTTAATTAATGGTACACTGATAATACAATACTAATAATAACAAACCGTACTACACCTTTTTTCAGTGGGAAACGACGTTTTCTCGACCCTAAATGACTTATTTCATATCAATTATATATTTTACTTTAGATTTCGTCATTGTTCGAGGTGAATCGACAATGTCAAAAAATTTAACAAACGATCGTTCGGAAATGGAGGATAAACACTTGGAACGATATTTATCACTTGAAATCGGCCATTTTCCACATAATTGGCATTGTTTGCACAGTGCTCGACATATTGCAGTTGCTTTCGACAAATTTAATTTGAAATCTAATGGAGAAAATTAACTATTTACGCCAATTATTAAGTGTGGGGCAATGAAACAATTTATTTTATTGCTTTGCAAAGTCAGTTTTTGTGATTGGGTATCGTACTTCACACTTTGTTGTAGTTGGTTAATACGATTGAATCGAGGTGATGATAGGGTCAGTTATAGTCGACATTAGGGGCGCATTTCATTTGGGCGAAACATTTGATTTGCTACTCTATCATTTGGGCGCCAGTTCACTATGTCATTTGGGCGACAACATATCAGTAATGCTGTGAAATGGTAACCATCATTTGGGCGAAATCAGAATAAGGCAATAACAGCGTAAATACTATAGAACTGTTGTCAAGGATGGCTGATAATTTAGAGTAGTTTGACTGAGTAGTGGGAGCCCAAGGAACACACGGATTTGAACCACAGGATCGAACACAAGGGCGAGATGAAGAAACGAGGCTGAGAGTTCATAGTATATCATTGTGTGAGACTGATCCCCTAGACTCCTAGAGCGAGACGTTCATTGCACGAACAGGACCATGGAGGCACCATTTCAGAAGCCAACAGAAAACAAAAGTAATGATAATAATATTCGATGGATTTTCGTTTTGAGTTGATACAGTACTGAAAAATAGTGATACTGCATGGAGGTGTACAAGCAACAAAACCAGATGTAAAGCCCGAATTAAGACTGATGACAGTGGAAAAACAATCATCAAAGCTATGACTGAGTATATCCATCCAAGTGATATTAAGGAAATTGAAGCACAACAACGTACAGTGCAAGTTAAAAGATGCGCAGAGTCTGGCATAAGCGCCAAACCTTTAAAAGTTATTAGAAAATAACTTACGAATGATAGTGAACGCCACCTTGAACCAAAATACCTTTGAAACGTTTCCCTTGCACTGTACAGAGAACGCCAAAAAAAATAAAAAATAAAAAAATACCCGTCCTGCCCAAGAGTCGTCATGAAGTTCATGTGTATCTTTCCGCAAATAAAGTGAAAAGGATGAACATGTTGTGCTTGTAAATGATGAGCAGAATGGCATAGCCATTTTTTCCACCTAGAATATCTGGGAACCGGGATGATTCTCGCCCAAGTGAAGTGTCGAGTACGTCAAAATGGAGCTTAACTTTTCGCCCAAATGAAGAGATAACTGGCGCCCAAGTGATATGTATTTTTCGCTCAAATGAAGTGCTTTATCGCCCAAATGAAATGCGCCCGACATGAGTCACTTCACCTCAACATGCCCTATAAACGTGTTTTGTAGTAGGATAAGCGGCGCTTGGTGGACTGTTACACAGATGACTACGTGGCTTTAACTACACAGCAGGGAATCAAGAGCACTATAACCTGGGGTGTAATTAAGAAATATATCACGGCTGGTTAAGTCGTAACACCTAAAAGAGGGGTAGCCCGCCCGAGAAAGGCACTTTGCTTTATGTATCCCCACCATAGGTTTTTGTCTTTATCCAATGTTGTTGTTGTTCCCTAAGCTGCCTGGCCGAACAGCCCAGAGTCCCTGAGGAAGGCCACGATCGGGCTTTCCCACAGAGCTCTCATTGAGTGTAGATTGTGTTGTTGGCGTAAGTGGTTGTGTGAAATGCAGTCTTCTATGATGTGTTTAATGGTATGGGGTGCTGTGTTACATCCCGGGCAGGTGTCGACGACGGAGTCATCCAGTCTCTTCTGATTGCTCATAAGAGCTGGATGGTATCTGCATCTCAGCCTGGCCAGGTGGACTCTGTCCTCGCGAGGAAGGGAGGATTCGGAAGGATGGATGTCGGGAGGTCGTGCTTGCAGCTGCGTGTTGTCTGTAAGTGAGTGGATGGATCGGCGAGTGATATGAGTATGGATGTGCTTCTGGAAGTTGGTTTGGGGCGGGCAGGGAGGGAGAGAGTACAGTATTTGTGTGTGATACCGTGTGCTGGGTGTTGTTTTGATATTTCTTGGTGTCTGTGGGTGTGTTGCCATGTAGTGTAGTGGGTGGTTTTGGTTCGTGGAGGCTGCTGCCAGGAATTGAGTGCCTCTCATGTCCAGATGGTCTTTGACTTTGAGAATTTTGGTTTCTTGATGTAGGTGATCTGTGGGTGTAGTAGCTGTGCAGCCTGTAATGATTTTTAGGGCTCTGTTTTGAATAGTTTGTAAGGTCTTATGATGTGTTTCAGCTAGGTTAGAAGCCCAGGCTGGGCTTGCGTATTCCATCACTGATCTTATGTATTGTTTATAAACTGTGGTGGTGGTTTCTTTGTTGTGTCCAATTTTTGTGTGAGCAAGTGACCTGAGGGCGTTAAGTCTGGGTGTCAGTTTCTTAATCCAATGTTCATTATTGTTGTATATCTGTAACCCAAGCTAGCATTGCATTTGATGTGTATATTGTCTGGTCTTACACACATTATATATATATATATATATATAATTACATTCCTGCGTATTTGCCTCCCATAAGAGAACATTATTAATTGGATCTGTAAAAGTATCCGAATATAGTGGCGATTTTGCCTTGTGTCACCTTTGACATAAACCAAAGTGGTGATGATTGACATTATTTATTGGAGGTGATTGATTATGGTGCTTAGACACATAGGGGTATGTATATAAATACAAATATGTTGCCTGACATTATATTCATATTGAACCTTAAGCTGAATGCATAAATAAGTTAAGGCATAATTTAAAGTTAGAATTGTTAATAAAAGCCAAATGCATTATTTCATGTGTTACTTTTGTGCAAAATATAAACATCTTAAGCATAGAAATTCAAACGGAAATGTCGTTCAAGGTGGATAAATATGCAATTCGATTGACGAATGTCTGTTCACGTATACAGGTGTCTAAATCAAATGCTGAAAGTCATTTACAATTGCCAATTCTCCCTACCAGAAATTCACCGGAGACCTCTGGTGGACGCTTCCGAAGTAGCGCCAGAGCTAAGTCTGTCGACATAAGCAATACTCAACACCTACTGTAGGCTATGTCAAGTTTATCACGATTTCTTACGATTCTGCATGTTTTTACTATATACTAGATGGCTACACTAAGTGCTTATATAATATGGTAGTTGTGAGGGTAATGTGTCAGCTATAGAAAGTACGACATATAGCTTATAATTAAGAATGATTGATGGAGAGGGAGGGTGAAGAACTGCGGGATATCGCCATTTAAAGGGCCCAGGTCGCTTATGGTGGGGTCACACATTCACGTATATTGCTCCCGTCCGGCGTATCGCCAATTTATGTAAAGACGCGAGTAGTTTCTGCCGTTGAACGCCCGTTCTTCCACGTCTATTGCACTTCCCGACAGACGTAGCGTAACGGGGCCAGTGTTACGTCAGACGTAATGGAGTCGTATTGAACTACGTACGTGTTTGCGACGTGCGTAAGCATAGCCCCGTTCGACCTCATGGGCTGCACGATTTGCGGGAACACAGGCCACGCCCCCTCAAGACCGGCGTAGCTGAGGCCGCACGTCTTGGGATTTGTTAGGTCGTACCTGGACCGGTTCTGGCCAATCGTAGGCACACCCCGTCTGACCAAACACAGACAAAGACAGTCTTTGTCAACCACGTAGGTCTGGGTTGGAATCTGGGAACTACAAAAGGGCAGGAATGGCCACACCATTCCCATTCCCAGTCCTTCATCGGCACCATGAACAACATCGAGGAATTCATCCTGGAGGAGTTACCCGCTGAGTGCCAGCCAATTTTGATGTGTGCTTCTGCCAGTGCCAGATTTTTTTTTTTTTTTTTGGCTAAATCTATTAAGTTGGGAGAGAAATGGTAAAAAAACACTCCCCTCGCCAGAAATCAGGTCCCAGATGGTCCCGAAAGTAGCTGAAAAGACACTATAGACTACAGAGACTTTTATGGTATCGGAATGTATGGGTGGGAGGGTGGTGGGAGGGTGGTTTTGGGGTGGGTTGGGGGAAGGTAGAAGGGTAATTGACTTGTGTTACACATATGAAGCCGATTGGTGAGGTAGTTTCGCCACCACGGATTTTCCTTTTTTTCCTTTTCTTCGTACGGATACGCTAGAAGTGGGTGGTGGGAGGCGGTTGGGGGTGTGGTGGGGGGGAAGGCAAAAGGGTAAGAGACTTGTCACACAAATATGGAACCGATTGGTGCAGTCGTTTCGCCGCCACAGATTTTCCTTTTTTTTTTCCTTCTGAAGGGACCGACAGTCAGCGAGTGGGTGGGAGGAGGGATTTGGGATTTTTGTGGTGGGTAGCCTAAAGGGTAAGGTACATGTGGTAAAAATATGAAAGCCATAGGTGCAGTCGTTTCGCTGCTACGATTTGTTTTCGGCAGGGTGCAGAGGGTGGCAGGGTTGGCTTGTTGGTTGCTGCTCCGGTGTGGTGAGAGGTGTGACTGGAGGGTCCCTCGCTGGTCCCGTTGTCCCCTCGTACAACGGTGCCGCGTCTTCCCGCCAACCCGCAGTGCGGCGGTTCTGCCAGATGCGGCCTAACTAACGTATACTTCCACGTTCGACTGGAACTTTCTACGATTTGACGAGAGCAGCTCTCGTCTGACGGGGTAGCTGCTACGTCTGACAAGGCTGCTCCGGTCAGACGGCCGTGGTGGCCAGGTCGGTCGTAAGTTTTCCCGTCTTTTGACATACGTGAGGGCGAGCCACGTTCTTGATTCAACTCGAATCAACAACCGCCCGGCCTTGGCCGCACCCACAACATTCCCGACCCACGTGGGCTACTCGTTTCTACTCGCGCCATGCGTGAGTACCCCCCGACTGGCCGTAATTTCATTTACGTTTCATTTACGTTTTGCGTATTATGCCATTACGTTTTACGCAATCGGTTGCCAACTACCAATATACCTTCGTTTACAACAGACGGGAGCTGACGGGAGCAATATACGTGAATGTGTGACCCCACCATTACTGTACAAAACAACGTGTCTCAGGCGGCAACTCCAAGAATTTCTGGTAGGGAGAATTGACGATTTTGATGCTCCATGTCGAATAGTTGTGAAAAAGTCGTAATATAATTATTTAATGTCGGTTCATGTGAACACTTTCCAATTTGCGTGAAAACGGTCGAAATACAATGAAAATATCCTATTCGACCATAGATTTGCCGATATTACTTGAGAAAACGTCGCTTCCAACTGAAAAAAGGTGTATTAATACTCATAACATTAATACCAATAACAACATAAACAACATGGCCAGGTGAGAGAGAGAGAGGCTGGGTGTAGTGTTATTAAGTGGGCGGAATATTATGTGTGATTATACTGTAGGTCAAAGTAAAGGGGTACCATAATTGATTAGTGGGTGGGGAATATGTTCATCAAGACCTCCTAACACCTCCACGACTTAACATTATCCCTATACTCCACCCCTTCCTTAAGGGGAATGTAATGGCCTTCATTATTTGAACCCTTTCCTTTTACGCCTTTCCTCTTTCTGGCTGCTTTTAAACCATGCTGTGTTTGAACCCCCCTATCTTTCCTTTCCTTTATTTACTACCACAGTAAATCTGGCTGTTTTACTCGTATATATTTAGACCATGCTCGTGTTTTAACCCCCCCCCCCCCCATCTTCCCTTTCCTTTATTTACTACCACAGTAAATCTGGCTGTTTTACTCGTATATATTTAGAGACGGTTTCTATTCGCCTCATATATAGATCCCTCATTCGCTTGGTACCGGTACGCTCTCAAACAGCACCCTTGCCTACAATGGGCCAGTTAACCTCACTAACCTCCCAGGTCTCACCAAGAAAACTTACACGACACACACCCACTTATAACTTGTGTTATTGTCAGTATAACACACCCACACACACACTGTATACAGTACATAACCATTGATATCAAAACTTGTTTATCGCCCTTTATGACGTCACGTCTGTTCTTCGTCAGACACATAATGCCCAACACAGGAAAGCAAAACAACGTGCTTCTTACAATCACATGGAGACAACACGCAAACACATACAAACAAACACACACACACAAACACACATAAAACATAATGTTTTGGCTTTTACAATCACACGGACACACACACACGCAACATAACATTGTGGCTCTTACAATCACACACACACACTAAAGATAACACAAATAATCCCACTGCCAGACGCAAACACACAAAAGCTACGGTATGGTACACTTACTCATTTATGTATCGAATTAAAACGAAATAATTAATTGCTAGCGTGTGCCGCAAATACATTATCCCAAATGTTTCACAGTTTGTTTTTAAAGGTTCAAAGACTCAAATGGGTAGGATAGCTAAATGGCTTATTAGTGTAAACCAACTAGGCCCTATCTGGAAAACCATTAAAAGTACCATAAACAATTCCCTACCCAAAGATACTATATTTACATATTATACTTTACAATACCGATACTCATACTATCTTTGTTAAGTATCTCTGTCTGTCTGTCTGTCTGTCTGTCTGTCTGTCTGTCTGTCTGTCTGTCTCTCTCTCCTTAAACATAAACACACAGCTACAAATGTTGGTAAGAGCACACAACATTAATGTCACTTTAGACTTGTTCCCTTGCCTATGACGTCAGAACCCAGACATACCGGCAGAGCTAACTGGGAATGATTAAACCAGGTCAACGTTAAATGCAGGCAACCAGACACACGCGCGCGCACACACACACACACACGGATCACTATGCTATTCTATCAAATATATAACCTAGGATAAGCAGATCAATACATTAAATATAAATATACATATTATAGACAGGAGAATCAAACCTGTACCAAAAATTTAGTATAGCTGTCTGATTACTGGTGGTCAAATTATATTAATTAGTTGGCTTCCAAACTTTAACTAATACAAAAAAAAGTGTGTAGTGTAAACAACAATAATCAAAGTACCGGTCTATGTTATTTGCAATCCATTTAACCCGGAAACTGCGGGGAGACTCTTAAGAGTTCCCCCGGCGGACTGCGGGGAGACTCTTATGAGTGAGTGAAAAAAAAAATCAACTTTTGACATCGAAAAAAAAAAAAAAAAAAAAAATATTTGTTTATTTTTTTATTTTTGTTTGGCCCCTGGGCCATGCAAAATCTCAGTCCTCTACCTCCCCTCCTTCCCCACTTTCCTCCTCTCCTTCAGTTATCACCTATTTTCCCTGTTATTCCCTTATTCTGAGGTATATTTTCGTGCTAACATTAGCGAGTTGCAAGCAGGGTGTTGTCATCACTGATGGCAAGCGAGTGCAAGAGAGAGAGAGAGAGAGAGTATCGATCGACTGTGTCTCAGTGGCCTTGGGGGAAATTGGCGGGAAAGCAGTTTGCCTCACCCATACATTATACAACTCGCGGGCTATATCTCCGATTTTGACCATCCAAACGCTGTTTTCATTCGTTTTATTGTTGTTTCAGGTTAATACCTTTATAATCAACCCATAATAGGCGCATATGGATAAGTATTAATGCTATTAATGGCACAATGAATATTTTAGTGACGGAAACACCTCAAATACGTCAGCACAGGGGGACGTTTCCAATTACCCCCATGCGCACTTCAGAGGTTAAGGGGAAAGGTTCATTTTGTGGTCTATTTTTTGTTTTCATTTTTGTTTCCCTCCCTAGACCTCCATTAAACACAAAATAATAATAATACAAACCACCATTCCCGAGATCCCCCTTCTAGATATATTTGTACATACTTCGGTAGCAAAATGTCCCGGCCGGTCCCTCCTAAATTACAGGCAGCCTATCGCTCGCCAGGGAAAGAATCGACACCTAAATGCCACGAAAAGTTTAAATATTGACAAAGAAAAGGAGCGAAAGGTCTTAAAAATACGCCAAACGAATGGGCCAAACGTCTTAAAATCTGAAAACTAATGGAGCTAAGTATGAGTGAGAAGGGGGTCCATAAAGACCAACCATCTCCCCTTAACAACTACTGTGTGACTCGTAGTGTTAAGGGGCTAGTGCTTGTTTTGGGGGGCTACTTATTCATGTAGGCTATATATTTAATTTTGAATTTCCGCGTTAGTCCTTCATCAAGCTTAAAAACACCCCCTATAGGCCTACCTCCTTTCAAGATATATGTGTGAATTTTTCGGTAGAAAAATGTCCCGGCCGAAGGCAGGTTCCTTAAAAAATAACAGGCTCGCTATCGCTCGCCAGGGAAAAATCGATACCTAAACGGCACGAAAGGTCTTAATATTGACAAAATAATGGGGCGAACGGTCTCAAAATCGTCAAATTAGTGAACGAACGTTTTAAAATCGGGAGAAGGGGGTCCATAAAAACCGATTACCTCCCCCTTAAGACCATTATATAATTATGGACAATACGGTCTATAGCTTCTCCAGCAATATGGAACTTGTGTCAACTTATCATGGTTCACCCATAAAACGAGTACCTCCCCCTTAAGACCATTATATATGGACAATACAGTCTATAGCTTCTCCAGCAATATGGAACTTGTGTCAACTTATCATGGTTCACCCATAAAACGAGTACCTCCCCCTTAAGACCATTATATATGGACAATACGGTCTATAGCTTCTCCAAAAATATGGAACTTGTGTCAACTTATCATGGTTCACCCATAAAACGAGTACCTCCCCCTAAAGACCATTATATATGGACAATACGGTCTATAGCTTCTCCAGCAATATGGAACTTGTGTCAACTTATCATGGTTCCCCCATAGGCCGATGCATCACAAATGTCAGTTCATTAAGAAAACAATGGTCTTCCCTCTAAGAACCATGAAGAACCGAGCAGGCGGGTGCCCAACCCCGAAAAGGGTTGAAATAGGGGAGCTATCCCCCCGCCAAAGGCGGCTTTCTAGGACCTTTCCTAGCTGATGCTGAGAGGATTGGGTTCTAGTCATGTGGTGATGGGCTGGTCTATCAGAGTGAGAACTGAGCAATCTCTGCCATACCCATAGCTTACTCTGACTGTTCCTTTTACTTATATATTTTCTAGATCTCAAGTGACGGCGTCTCTTCCGTGGATTGACCTCCCAATCTACCAAGATTGGGCTTCCAAAGCGTCACATTTTTCCGTTGCCCCTCAACTTTCTCTTCATAATTGCTGAGGGGCACAGGGCCCGGGTGGGGCTTTGGTTTCCCGGGCGTTTCCGCACCCTCCTCAGCTCCCCGCCATGGAGTGGCTTCGGTCACCCAGGCTTTATTGTGGTCGGCGGGTAGGATTCTGTGGGGGCGCTCGGTTATGGCCTTGGCCTTGCTCGGGGCCTAGGGGCTGTTCGACCAGGCAGCATGGGGAACAACAACAACCGAGCAGCATCGTAAAATATGTTATATTTCGTATTTGACTTGGGATAAAAATTTAAGAAAAAAAAAAAAAAAAAAAAAAAAAAAAAAGAGATATGTTAATGTGACGTACAGAAATAATTCACGATGGTATACAGATATATTAATATTGTTCTACACATACACAAAACAGAACACACACACACAGACCCAAGCGCACACATACAGTACACAGTCACACATACAGACCCACACACACACACAACCATTCATCCAAGTACCCCAGTAAACAAATTACGTCACACTTGACCACTTTCATAACCCACCCACCCGCACTATTCATCCTACTCTAAGCACCTTATAGGCCCTCTCGTGCCGCTTGTATTACTTTTATCGCTTTAGTATCACCCGAACAAATATAACTAGCCTAATATTATTTGTATGCCTATAAAATCAGCATGTACCGGTATAACAAAATGTTATTTTCACATAGTGGTACTGTATACTGTATTCCTCTTCATCACAATGTTTATTAAATATCTACTACAGCATCTAGATATGCATATACGGTACTATATATTAAATATCTACTACAGCATCTAGATATGCATATACGGTACTATATATTAAATATCTACTACAGCATCTAGATATGCATATACGGTACTATATATTAAATATCTACTACAGCATCTAGATATGCATATACGGTACTATATATTAAATATCTACTACAGCATCTAGATATGCATATACGGTACTATATATTAAATATCTACTACAGCATCTAGATATGCATATACGGTACTATATATTAAATATCTACTACAGCATCTAGATATGCATATACGGTACTATATATTAAATATCTACTACAGCATCTAGATATGCATATACGGTACTATATATTAAATATCTACTACAGCATCTAGATATGCATATACGGTACTATATATTAAATATCTACTACAGCATCTAGATATGCATATACGGTACTATATATTAAATATCTACTACAGCATCTAGATATGCATATACGGTACTATATATTAAATATCTACTACAGCATCTAGATATGCATATACGGTACTATATATTAAATATCTACTACAGCATCTAGATATGCATATACGGTACTATATATTAAATATCTACTACAGCATCTAGATATGCATATACGGTACTATATATTAAATATCTACTACAGCATCTAGATATGCATATACGTTATACGGTACTATATATTAAATATCTACTACAGCATCTAGATATGCATATACGGTACTATATATTAAATATCTACTACAGCATCTAGATATTCTGACATACGGAGCCCTGTATGTTAATTTAAGAGTTAGAATTAGAGTTGAAGGAGTGTCAAACTACCCAAGCGGCGAAGCAGACTAGCGAGCGAACCAGCTCGCCCGCATACCAGCAAACAAGCCTTCACACCTGCGTGCGTCATAGGGGACCCTGCAAACTACTTCGATAACTCGACGCTATGACGTATGATCGACGCCAGGAGACTCCATTGGACCACACATCTCGAGGAGCTGTGATTGGAGCGGGCACTACCCCCCGCCTCCTGATTCGTTCGTACACAATCATTGTTCAGTATATAAGACCCGAGTTGTGGGCATTCAAATCAGTCTCATTTGGAGTGAACTTGCAGCTGGAGGAAGACGGGGTGAAGTATTATAATGGGTTTGTGACTGTCAGTCAGATTATATAAGTGTGTGTTAAGTGTGTTCAGTGTAAACACTTACGTTATGTTGGTTAGTGAGATATGTGATTGGGAATTTACGTTAACGCTACTATTATGTACGTAACTATTTGATTGGGAATTAACGTTAACGCTACTATTATGTACGTAACTATTTGATTGGGAATTAACGTTAACGCTACTATTATGTACGTAACTATTTGATTGGGAATTAACGTTAACGCTACTATTATGTACGTAACTATTTGATTGGGAATTAACGTTAACGCTACTATTATGTACATAACTATTTTAGTTGACTAACTTGTGGACTAAAGCAACTCTTTAAGTAATTGGGTTATGATGAAAGTAATACTATTGTTTTATATTAATACTTACGAGTTCTTTCATTTTCTTTTAATTAAGCTTACATTGCTTAACGGTGCTTAGTACGGTGATGCTATTGTCTCATATTAGTAATATCGCCTTAGACTAACATGGCTGTGTTAATATTACTTCTAGTGATTTCCTAAGCTGAAGAAAATTCTTTTAGCTTCAAAATATTATTTTTGCTTTTCATATTATTTGAGTGAGACCTGAATCGAATCTATGAAGCGATCCTGTAACTTAATTTACTCATAATCAAACCTCAATGTTACGTGGTTAAGAAATACATTTAACTAATTATTAAATATATATCTAACTTTTTATGTGACTTTGATATAAATCCTGATGATAATAATAATATAATACTGTTAAAGTAAGACAAGAACCAAGAATAATTACATTAAATATAAATAAAAGGACATATAAGAAAACTATCTATTCATTTCAAAAAGGGTAAGAGACAGAAATATTCTTACTTTAATATTTATCTTTCAAGACTTTTTATAGAATTAATAGTCCTTCTTTAGATATACTTCTTTGGTTCATAACCATAGCCTACTAAGCTTCGGTTAAATAATAATTCTTTATAAATACTACATGACTTTAATTAGTTTCAGTATTTTTCATAATTAAAGAGTATCAGTCAATAAAGGATACTAAGTCCTAAGATCCAAAAGGAAAGGAAGCAACAACAGGAAATAATTTTATTAGATTTTACTTTTGTTTTGCATTCAGCTGACTGATACCTTAATATATATCTCTGTGCTATCTAGATTCATCAAGTTAACCACTTGAGGATCAAGATACGTAACAGAAGAGTGGCGACCTCGCCAGGATTCGTTTCATACAGTTTCACTCAATATTATAACGTTTCACTACTTAAAAATTAAATATTAATCATGCCTCATCTAATTAATGACGAAGATGCTCGATTTTTCATAGAATCATACCCCACAGCCCCTGATATTGACTGTCTGTCAAAATCCGAACTGGAAGTGCTTGCCTCACATCTCCAATTAACTGTCTCAAACATGTCTAAAGTAGAGGTGGCTCAGACCATAAAAACCCACCTGTTCCCTGTAGAAGGCGGGGAGGGAGACGGAGCAGTTGGTGGGATCCCGAGTAAACCTAGCCAACTTGATGTACAATTGCCACCTGGTTTGACCGGTGATCAAATATTCAAACTAGAACAAGCCAAACTAAAAATAGAACTAGCCAGAATAAATGCCGAAGCAAATACCGAAGAAGCCAGAATAAAAGCCAGAGCAACGACCGAACAATATGAATATCAATATCGTACGGTTCAACTAAATGTCAACACAAATGCTCCCTTAATTGCTCCCCCTCTGGGATTGACTATGACTAGTGTCATTCCACCTTTCACTGAGGATAATGTGCAGGATTTCTTTGTTTTGTTTGAGGAAGTTGCTGGAGGTATGAAGTGGACAAGAGATCAATGGCCTTTTATGTTACAAACTGTTTTGACAGGGCAGGCTCGAGCCACGTATTTGTCAGAAGTAGCAGAAGTTAGCCAGGATTACGACAATCTCAAAGAAGCTATCCTAAAAACCTATCAATTGCAGCCTGAGGCTTACAGGCAATCTTTCCGTAAAAACCAGAAGAAAGTAGAAGAAACCCATAAGGTATTTGCCAGGACCATGACTAAAACTTTCAATCATTGAGTCAAGAGTAAGAAAGTCACAAGCTACAACGATCTGAAGGAGTTGGTCCTGTTAGAAAATTTCCTATGGAAAATTGATTCTTCTGTATCCTATCATTTAAAGGGGAAAAAGGTAGATTGTCTTGCCGACGCCGCTGACATGGCTGACACATACGTGCTCAACAACAAATTTCATGGGAAGAAGCCCTACGATAATTCTAGTTTCAATTTTAAGTATCCCAATCACAAATCTGACAGACCCAGTCACAAGCCTATAACGTCTTCCCCAGCTAGCCAAAATAGAATTGTTCCCCCAACTAAAAATGCGACTCAGGGCAATGGTAACAGAGGTGGGCCCCAAATTAATAGTAATGCTCAAAGAGGGAACGTTCCCGTATCTCCTAAAGTATGTACTTTTTGTGGCATGAGAGGCCACCTAGCTTATCAGTGCTGGGCCAAGGAGAAAACCGAGAGATCGGGGCAGACAGTTGCCGCCGTATCTCAAATTCCATATGTGCATTTAATGCAGGACTCCCGACAGGAGTACCTAGCACCAAAAGTTCCTTTAATGCAGGACTCCCGACAGAAGGAGTACCTAGCACCAAAAGTTCCTTTAATGCAGGACTCCCGACAGAAGGAGTACCTAGCAGCTAACGTAAATCATCTAGACAGGGGTGTAGTAGCATGTGTGGTGCAACCCACTAGGGTTAAGCCAATAATAATTTCACCATCAGTGCAGGACAGTTACCGTCCCTTTATTTCATCTGGCAACGTGAGATTAAATGGTTGCATGCATGAGGTAAAAATTCTGAGAGACCCAGGTTCTACTAGCACCCTCATGGTGAATCCTTACACTGAGTGCCCACCTGGCGAACCAGTTGTAATGAGAGGTGCTGGAGGCCAATTTTATGCACACTTGGTAAAAGGCAAAATTGAATGTGAGTTACTACAGGGTGAGGCCACCTATAGCTTTGTGTAGGTCCCAAGATATCCCTGTACCTGGGGTAACACTCCTTTTGGGGAATGATGTAGCAGGTGAGAAGGTCCGACCAGACCCCATTTTGTCACTTTCCCCTGTTAACGAGCCACTAACCGGTGAGCTCGAAAAGGAGATGCCAAGAGTTTTCCCTGTGTGTGCTGTCACACATTCAATGTCTCAAGTAGCAGTTCCCTCAGACAGAAATGTACCGAATGTAAGAGTTGATGAAAGGGATGATGAGAGTGTGAATGACGCTCCAACTGTGCCTGATGATGTGACTGAGGTGGATTTATCCGACACCTTTATGGCTCATCTTGACCCTAACGATGACCATGAAACCCCTCCAAATTGTCCTAGTGGCCTGGTAGAGCTACAGAGAGATGATAGTGAATGCAAGGAGTTAGCTGCCAGGTCCACGAGTGAAGAGGAATGTGAGAAGGAGGGTGGTGAATGTTTCTACCTCAAAGGAAGAGTATTGTGGCGTAGATGGAGACCGCCACACAGACCAATCGATGACGGGGCTTGGGACGTCCATCAAGTAGTAGTCCCCAAACCTTGTCGTAGAGATATCATGGAAATGGTACATTGTATACCATTGGCAGGACACCTAGGTGTGAGAAAAACTCTAGACAGAATCAGAGCCCACTTTTACTGGCCAGGAATGCGTGCAGATGTAGTGGAGTTTTGTAGAGTGTGTCACACTTGCCAGATGACAGGAAAACCCAATCAGAAGGTGCCTGTACATCCTCTGGTGCCCTTGCCCGTTTTCGAGAATCCTTTTACTCGGGTGGTAGTGGACATTGTAGGCCCATTGCCTAAGACTTCCCAAGGTAACATTTATTTATTAACTATTATGGACATGGCAACTCGCTACCCAGAGGCTATACCCTTAAGGACTACCTCTGCTCCAACTGTCATCAAGGAACTGCTCAAATTCTTCACCAGAATGGGTTTCCCCCATGAGGTGCAAAGTGATCAAGGAACTAATTTTACCTCTAACATTTTTCAGCAGTCCCTGAAGGAGTTGGGTATCGAGCATGTTAAGTCTAGCACCTACCACCCAGAGAGTCAAGGGGTTCTCGAACGATATCATCAGACATTAAAGGGAATGTTACGTAAGTATTGTACAGAGACCGGAGTTGAATGGGATAAGGGGGTACCTTTTCTTTTATTTGCTACTCGTGAGGTTCCAACTGAATCCCTGGGTTTTTTCCCTAATGAGCTAGTTTTCGGTCACCAGGTAAGAGGTCCTTTGCAACTATTGCAGGATAGCCTAGTTGGCCAGGAGGGAAACCAAAACCTCAAGTATGTTTCAGATTTCAAAACCCGGCTGAGATCCTCATGTGAGTTTGCAGCTCAAAACTTGACCGTAGCTAAAAGCTCCATGAAGAACTGGTATGACAGAAAAGCCTGTGAGAGGGAGTTTCAGCCCGGTGATGAGGTTTTGGTCCTGCTCCCCCTTTTTGGCCAACCTTTATCTGCCAAGTTCAGGGGCCCATTATAAGATCATTCGGAGGGTGAGCATTACCGATTATCTGGTATCTACCCCAGACGGGAGAAAGCCCACGCAAGTATTCCATATAAATATGTTGAAACCCTACCATAGGTCCCCTGATTCCTCTCCTCCAGATTCTCCCACTGTGGCAGTGAATGTCAGGACCTGTGGGCAGCCTGGTGCGGACAAAGTCTTCAGTTCTCTTACTGACCCGCAACAGACTGTTCCAGAGCCTGAAGGTATCCATGCAGACTTTGACTTGTCATGTAGCCTATCCAACTTTCAGTATAATTCAGTAGCTTGGGGGGAATTACCATCTAAACTATGTCATCTTCCCTCTGATCAAGCAAACCAACTAATCTCTGTTTTATCTCAGTCTCCCAGTGTGTTCCGTGATACTCCAGGGCTCACTTCTTTGGCTGTGCACGACATCGACGTAGGTGATGCAACTCCCATTAAACTATCCCCCTACCGTGTCTCACCACAACGCAGGAGTATACTGCAGGTCGAGCTTGATTTCATTTTTTCAAACCAGCTTATCAAAAGGGCCTTAAGCCAGTGGAGTAGTCCGGTCATACTTGTGCCAAAGCCAGACGGGAGCCATAGGTTATGTATGGACTATAGGCAAGTTAATGCAGTCACAAAGAACGATACCTACCCACTGCCACGCATCAAAGATTGCATTTACCAGGTTGGCCTCATACAGCAGTAAGTTTAACTTAATGAGAGGATTTTGGCAATTAGCTCTCCCTTGTAGCGAGGTAAATATCATGTTTTAGTAGTGCGCTTTTAAGCCTTCAGCTGTGAGATGCCTTGCAGTTCGAATAACGCTCCAGCTACGTTCCGGCTATGTTCTGATGTGGTACCTGGAGACGTTGCCTACTTTGGGTGATATTCTTATTATATCCTCATTATAATCTTGCTGTTGCCAATCTGGTGGTGAATCTATTTATGTATTATGTTTACTATCATGTACTATACTCCTTAAACTCTTTTCTAGGGGGGAGGTCTGACATACGGAGCCCTGTATGTTAATTTAAGAGTTAGAATTAGAGTTGAAGGAGTGTCAAACTACCCAAGCGGCGAAGCAGACTAGCGAGCGAACCAGCGAGTGGGAAACCAGCTCGCCCGCATACCAGCAAACAAGCCTTCACACCTGCGTGCGTCATAGGGGACCCTGCAAACTACTTCGATGACTCGACGCTATGACGTATGATCGACGCCAGGAGACTCCATTGGACCACGCATCTCGAGGAGCTGTGATTGGAGCGGGCACTACCCCCCGCCTCCTGATTCGTTCGTACACAATCATTGTTCAGTATATAAGACCCGAGTTGTGGGCATTCAAATCAGTCTCATTTGGAGTTGGGAAAGGTGAACTTGCAGCTGGAGGAAGACGGGGTGAAGTATTATAATGGGTTTGTGACTGACAGTCAGATTATATAAGTGTGTGTTAAGTGTGTTCGGTGTAAACACTTACGTTATGTTGGTTAGTGAGATATGTGATTGGGAATTTACGTTAACGCTACTATTATGTACGTAACTATTTGATTGGGAATTAACGTTAACGCTACTATTATGTACGTAACTATTTGATTGGGAATTAACGTTAACGCTACTATTATGTACATAACTATTTTAGTTGACTAACTTGTGGACTAAAGCAACTCTTTAAGTAATTGGGTTATGATGAAAGTAATACTATTGTTTTATATTAATACTTACGAGTTCTTTCATTTTCTTTTAATTAAGCTTACATTGCTTAACGGTGCTTAGTACGGTGCTATTGTCTCATATTAGTAATATCGCCTTAGACTAACATGGCTGTGTTAATATTACTTCTAGTGATTTCCTAAGCTGAAGAAAATTCTTTTAGCTTCAAAATATTATTTTTGCTTTTCATATTATTTGAGTGAGACCTGAATCGAATCTATGAAGCGATCCTGTAACTTAATTTACTCATAATCAAACCTCAATGTTACGTGGTTAAGAAATACATTTAACTAATTATTAAATATATATCTAACTTTTTATGTGACTTTGAAATAAATCCTGATGATAATAATAATATAATACTGTTAACGTAAGACAAGAACCAAGAATAATTACATTAAATATAAATAAAAGGACATATAAGAAAACTATCTATTCATTTCAAAAAGGGTAAGAGACAGAAATATTCTTACTTTATATAATATTTATCTTTCAAGACTTTTTATAGAATTAATAGTCCTTCTTTAGATATACTACTTCGGTTCATAACCATAGCCTACTAAGCTTCGGTTAAATAATAATTCTTTATAAATACTACATGACTTTAATTAGTTTCAGTATTTTTCATAATTAAAGAGTATCAGTCAATAAAGGATACGAAGTCCTAAGATCCAAAAGGAAAGGAAGCAACAACAGGAAATAATTTTATTAGATTTTACTTTTGTTTTGCCTTCAGCTGACTGATACCTTAATATATATCTCTGTGCTATCTAGATTCATCAAGTTAACCACTTGAGGATCAAGATACGTAACAATATGCATATACGGTACTATATATTAAATATCTACTATAGCATCTAGATATGCATATACGGTACCCGTAAATTGGGGTAACTTCGTACTGCGGTGATAACTTCGGACATCGGCGATAATAAGTAATTAGACATTGTCATTATATAATGGAAACGCTTTTTATTTTTTTATTTTTTTGTGGGGTCCGTTTAGAGAAATGGCAAAGGAAGAGCATGTAAAAGTCCTAGGGAAGTTGGGAACTGACATGAAACTATATTATATATGTGATGAAAATATGTACATTTTTCGTTACCCTGCCAAACTTCTATCACCCTGAAGAAATTTGTTGTATGAATGATGTTGTGACTGATATAATTTTGTAGTAACATTACCAGAGACAACATCCACCAAAGGAAATTTGTTACACTTGTATAACGCTCTAGCTAGAACACTATCATTTAACCGATTGTGTTAAAAAAAAAACATGGTAACTTCGGACATGGAACAAAACAATCGTTTGTTATTATTTGCCCTATGAAAATCATTCATAATACTTGTACATCATTAACATGGTGGTAAAAGATCAAATAATCATTCTCTGAGTCCAAAAACCCATAAAAATATGATACTATGCTAACCGATTTATGTATTTCGGATAATTCTGGATATATAATATATATAAATTAGGAGAGGCATATATCTTGTCCAACTTTTTTTTTATCTGCCGAAAGAAACACCAACAAATACGTTATACCTATAAAAATGCTCAAATTCATAAAAATATATATGCAGTGATATATTATACATACCTATATATATTATTTTCACTAGGCCTAGTTAATTTTCGAGTTATTGATTTGACAGCATTGGTTATTTTTGCTGCTCAATATTTTCTAGGAGTGAGCTCGATGCCTAACCTAACGAGAACAGATCCAAACAGAATATATGATAAACATCGTATATAACACCCTCCTAAACTGATTATACAGGCCTAAAAGTATTGACTGTGCATTTTCCACTATAACATTGGACAGGAATAAGCAGCAATAATAAAATATTCATATAAAATAGTAGGAGCCGAAAAATGAATGAAATAAGGCCACGAACGTAGGTCCGAAGTTCTCCTCCGTTTGTCTGAAGTTATCTCAGCTTTCTTGGCAACCATTTTCCATAAGAAACACCGTATGTCCGAAGTTATCCATACATGTCCGAAGTTATCAACTTTTCAAGCAAACTTCGGACATCATTTAGGATAAGGATAGCTCTCTTCTTATGGGGGATAATTTTAAGAGGCTTCCTGGATTACGGCACACTATCACCATACATCACTTGACCTAGTTAAATCTCTATAATGTGTTTACACTCAGGATAAATTGTTAAAAAACATCGAAAAATGTCCGAAGTTACAGCATTTTACGGTACTATATATTAAATATCTACTACAGCATCTAGATATGCATATACGGTACTATATATTAAATATCTACTACAGCATCTAGATGTGCATATACGGTACTATATATTAAATATCTACTACAGCATCTAGATATGCATATACGGTACTATATATTAAATATCTACTACAGCATCTAGATATGCATATACGGTACTATATATTAAATATCTACTACAGCATCTAGATAGGCATATACGGTACTATATACTAAATATCTACTACAGCATCTAGATAGGCATATACGGTACTATATATTAAATATCTACTACAGCATCTAGATAGGCATATACGGTACTATATATTAAATATCTACTACAGCATCTAGATATGCATATACGGTACTATATATTAAATATCTACTACAGCATCTAGCTATGCATATACGGTACTATATATTAAATATCTACTACAGCATCTAGATATGCATGTACGGTACTATATATTAAATATCTACTACAGCATCTAGATATGCATATACGGTACAATATATTAAATATCTACTACAGCATCTAGATATGCATATACGGTACTATATATTAAATATCTACTACAGCATCTAGATATGCATATACGGTACTATATATTAAATATCTACTACAGCATCTACATATGCATATTATACGGTACTATATATTAAATATCTACTACAGCATCTAGATATGCATATACGGTACTATATATTAAATATCTACTACAGCATCTAGATATGCATATACGGTACTATATATTAAATATCTACTACAGCATCTAGATATGCATATACGGTACTATATATTAAATATCTACTACAGCATCTAGATATGCATATACGGTACTATATATTAAATATCTACTACAGCATCTAGATATGCATATACGGTACTATATATTAAATATCTACTACAGCATCTAGATATACATATACGGTACTATATATTAAATATCTACTACAGCATCTAGATATGCATATACGGTACTATATATTAAATATCTACTACAGCATCTAGATATGCATATACGGTACTATATATTAAATATCTACTACAGCATCTAGATATGCATATACGGTACTATATATTAAATATCTACTACAGCATCTAGATATACATATACGGTACTATATATTAAATATCTACTACAGCATCTAGATATGCATATACGGTACTATATATTAAATATCTACTACAGCATCTAGATATGCATATACGGTACTATATATTTTTTTCGATACCGTTACTTAAGAGTTATTACCGCATTTCTCGTTACAAATAATTTTTTTGCCATAACAATTAAAATAGGGACATGACCATTTATCATCCTGTTAAGGTGAACATAGTGTGGTAGACTATTGGTGTGTTGGTGACTATTAGAATATTTAGTGATACCATATATATATATATATATATATATATATATATATATATATATATATATATATATATATATATATAACATAAATTCCTATATGCTAGTAATTAATTAGCAGGATGAAGCTGATTAGGCCTACACTGGTTACGGTACTATATTCTCACCCACAGCGCTTCAACGTCCAAGTGAGTTCCAAGCAGTGGGATGGGGACGGTGTGTAACCACAAGTCGTTCGTTCTCTAAGCGGTATCTCTTGGGGAACTATCTTTGTATATACTGTATACTATACTCAGTCTTGGGGAACTATCTTTGTATATACTGTATACTATACTCAGTCTTGGGGAACTAGCTTTGTATATACTGTATACTATACTCAGTCTTGGGGAACTATCTTTGTATATACTGTATACTATACTCAGTTTTGGGGAACTATCTTTGTATATACTGTATACTATACTCAGTCTTGGGGAACTATCTTTGTATATACTGTATACTATACTCCGTCATTTAGGCCATGTCATTTGTTGTTTTGCTAAGCTCTTATGCTGCCATTATTGAATAGTTAAACAAGAAATGTGTGCCCTCTACGCCTAATCAAGCAGGGCAATACCCAAGGGAGGCCTCGTAGACATGTGATAAAGAATTGCTGGAAATCCTGTTTAATTTATCTGGCTTACCTCACTGTTTCTGCTTATGCCTCACCTACACAGAGAGTAATCCAGCTAGCTCTCACAAACATCTCCTCCTCCTATCCATTTCACTACACTAAACAGGCACACCACACTTCTTTCCAATACACACAACAAATAAATACATGAATTAACTATATATACATAAACAGTTTAATATATTTACTAACACTCAACTTTGTGGGAGACTTGTTGCAGGTAGCTTTGTCTTTGGTCTCCTTCATACGCATATATTTTGTGTTTAACTCTATTGTTACTATTGTTATTGTACCGGTATTGCAAGTGTTCATCTATTTTCACAATTCTCCATAACATCCCGGCAGGGCAGCTCTGGGTGAAGTTTCATAACGGGGAAGTTGCTAGTTATTTATTGAAACTGCCCGAACAACGATTCATCTGCAGATGCGCATCGTCTGATTGGTGGAAAGGATTTGCAGTAGGCTATAGTGAGCAACCAACCAATCGGTGAGTGTCAGAGGTACACTCACAGCTACCTGGGTGAGGGTGGTATACCTTTAAGGGGAGGTATTTACTTTCTTCCCTAGACCTCCATCAAGCTTTAAATTATACCCCCTTGAGTCCCTTTCAAGATAAATTTGTACATTTTTCGGTAGAAAAATTTCCCGGCCTTTGGCCGGTTCCTCTTAAATTACAGGCTCGCTATCGCTCGCCAGGATAAAATCGACACCTGAATGGCACGAAAGGTCTTAATATGGGGTGAAAGTTCTTAAAATCGCTAAAGTAATGGGGCGAACGTTTTATAATATCAAAAGTAATGGGGCTAAACATGGGGGAGACAGGGGTCAAGAAAAAAATCCCTCAAGTGGAGATCTCCCCTTAAGGCCGGTTCACACGGACAGTTTGTGTTTCCAATTCTCTCCCCTTCCAGGACGGGGCCGGGGGTAGAGTAACTAGAGTTGCTGTAAAATTCCCGGCGAAACTCAAAAAGTGTTCACACGGGAGAGCCAAGTCAAAGGTAGGGATTGTGGACGGAGAATTGCCAAGCAGAAAGCACATGTATCAATTTTCTCATGAAAGAAGAAAGAGGAAGAAAGTCTGCAAGAAACGGATTCAGAATGTTCTTTTGAGGAACTTTCCTAACAGTGAATTTCCACCTTGATCAATCAAGTGGACAGTACAGCACACACGAACCACCGACGAGACAACACCTCCGCACTCACGCTCCCGAAAATCAGCTGATCTAGCAAGCTGTTTACAGCGTTCGTCAAATAAACTCACCTAAACTTGAGTATAAGGATATTTTGTGTTGTCCTGTATTATAATGCAGTATTAAAATAATTTGAGATTAAAATCAAGTGAGGATATTTCGAGTGATAAAAATAATTCAAGCGATTGTGAATGCGAGTGGATGTAAACAAATATGGCTGACTTTGATGGATTTGAAGTCGGTGAGACCGAGGGCATTCTAGGGAAAATTATACGTGAGCTGAATGACATTAAAAGGTGGAAGGAGGATATGCAGGAGTGGAAGGTGAGTGTTAGTTCACAGATTGAGGCTATATGTTCAATATGTGGTGCTCAGGCTGGGGACATCGAGCCTGGACAAGATTTGAGTCGGGCTAGCCTAAAAGAAATTCAAACTCATATGGGGCAACTCCGGGACGAAAATGAAGCTTTAAGATTGCAACTTGAAGAATACAAAGGGCAAACCAAGGAAATGAAAACACATGTGGAGGAGATTAACCCTCCGTTCCCGGATGGGCTCTTGAACGCCCATAAAAAAGCATGTAACAGGTACCCGGATGGTCTTTTAAACACCCATGACGTCACAGCCTGTGAGCTTGCTGTGCGCGGCGTCGGTCCGACGCATGTAAACAACAGCCGGCTGGACCGACGCTCCGCATCTCCGGCCACAAGAAGGAGAGCGTCGCTTGTTCGTGTGTGCCTGTATGATGTTGTTAAGTATCGAAAAGTGGTGTAAAGTGGCTGTTTTGGCCATAAAGTTATCTCCAATGAAATCATCATCACAGCTCAACCAGTTGACTTAGAGAGCTCTACTTAATGCCATTCTACAGGTAAATAACACAGCTACGCTTGGGGATGCGCGGGAATGCGGGAAGCAGTCTGATTAACGAATATACGGTAGCCTAGCCTAGACGTTTTTCGGCCAAAACACCCGGATTTCGAGGAATATATATACAGTATAATACATAGCCGGGGCTGGAGGGTTAAGGAGAAACACAATAAATGGGTTAATGACGAAGGAGGAAAAGTGAAGGAAGTGGCAATGAAGGAAATCATGGAGGAACAAAAGAAACAATCAGAAAGGGAAAATAAAGATTTAGAATCAGTGGTAGTAAAAGCTATGAGGAGAAATGAACAGGTCCTGCGTGAAACAATGATAGAAATAAGTGTATTATTGTATTTGGGGATATAGAGGAGCACATTATTGAGAGGAAAGCTAGGGATAAGGAAGAAATTAATAAGGTAAAAACATTGATCAAGCATGTCGATGAAGAAGGAAACAACTGGAGAGATGATATTGAAGAAGTTAGGAGAATGGGTAAATATAGTAAGGGAAACACAAGGCCAATGAGAGTGCAGTTTAGGTCTAGGGTAACAGTGGATGCAATAATGAACGTAACATGGAGACTTAACTTGACCAGCAAGTTTAAGAAAATTACAATTAGAAAAGACATGAGTATTGAGGATCGAAACATAAGAAAGGAATTGCAAACCGAGGCAAATGTAAAGAATGGAGAAAGGACGAAAGAAGACGAAAAGAAGTTTTTCTGGAGAGTGTGGGAGGGAAAACTCAAGAAATGGTATATAAAGCGAAGGGACGAAGTAGGGAGGGAAAAGGAGATGGTGCAGGTGACGGGGGAGAAGGCAGAGAGAGGGGAGGTGGAGATAGAGAGAGAAACAGTCCAAGTGGAGGCAGAGGGAGGGGAGGTGGAAACGGAGCGAGAAACAGTCCAGGTGGAGACAAGAGAAGAGGAGACAAGCTAGGAAATAAATTGGGAGGGGTACGTACAAAAAAGAAAGGAACGGGCAGGGACGAGAAAAATAGGGAAAATACTGGAAACGCTAAGTTCATGTATACAAATATTGATGGGTTAATTTCCAAAAAGATTGAGTTTGACGAATATGTAAAGAGAGAGAGGCCCGGGGTAGTATGTTTGACTGAAACTAAGCTTAACCAGGAGGTAGACACGAATATAATTAGTTGTGCAGGATACAGTACATGGAGAAGAGACAGGTTAGGAAAGCTAGGAGGAGGAGTGTTGATCATGGTAGATAATAAAATTACTGCTAAAGAATTAAAACTTGGTGATAGCATTGCTGAAGTGGTAGCAGTTGAAATTGAGGATAATGATAGGTCAAAATTGGACATTGTATCAGTTTATTTACCTCCTAAGACTAAATCTTGGAGCAACGATGAATATTATGAATTAATTTTGGAAACCTTGCGTATGTTAGAAATTATTTGTAAAAGGAAAAATAGGCTTATTCTTGCAGGGGACTTTAATTGCGGGGAGGTGGATTGGGAATGTTTGGATGCGGGTTCAAATGAAAATACTTGGGGTAGCAAATTTCTTGAACTAACAATGGGGTATCTATTAACACAACACGTTATGGAAAATACAAGATTTAGAGGAGGTGATGAACCATCAAGACTCGACTTATTATTCACCAAAGACCCCCAAGAAATAAAGAACCTAACATATTTGAGTCCCATGGGAAAAAGCGATCATGCTGTGATTGAATTTGAATTGACAGTGGAATTTCTGGAAGGCAGAGAGGAGGAACATAGGGAATATAGACTAAATTATAGTAAGGCGGATTATGAATCATTACGAGGATACTTTGCAAATATAGATTGGTCATTTATTGAGCAAGAACAGAATATTCAGGTAAAATACACCATGTTACTAGACATTTACAGGGAGGGGGTAGATAAATATGTACCAACATTTAAGGATAGAAAGCTGGTTAAGGAGAAAGAGTGGTTTAACATGCGATGTCACATTGCCCAGAACAAAAAGGACTCTGCATGGAATAAAGTGAGAAGGAGACACACTGAGGAAAAATGGAATGAGTATAAGAATGCTAGAAACAACTATGTCAAGACTATAAGAGAGGAGAAAAAGAACTTTGAAAAAGATATAGTAAACAAATGTAATAAAGAACCCAAACTGTTCTATAGTTATATCAACGGCAAAACAAAAATAAAGGACAAAATAACAAAGCTTAGGGTAGAGGGTCAATTATATGAAGACACAGTGGGTATGTGTGAAATTATGAATGATACATTAACATCCGTGTTTGTGGAGGAGGATGACTATGTAGAACCTGTGGTGGAATTGAACGAGATACAGGGACTAGAGTCGATAGAAGTCAACAAGGATGAACTAAAATCATTGTTGGAAGAATTGGACGTGAGAAAATCTATGGGCCCAGATAACATTGCTGGATGGGTATTGAGAGAATGTTCTGAACAACTAGTGAGACCTATTTTTAATACAACACTCATTAAACAAGGGGGAACTTCCCTTAGAATGGAAACAAGCAAATATAACTCCAATATATAAAAGTGGAAATAAAGAAGACCCGCTAAATTATCGACCGGTATCCTTAACGAGTGTTATATGCAAGCTTTGTGAAAAGATTATTAGAAAAAGATGGGTGGGTATGTTGGAGGAGAGGGAAATAATTTCAAGCAAGCAGTTCGGGTTCAGAAAAGGTCATTCGTGTACCACAAATTTGTTGAGTTACTATGAAAGGGTAATTGACATTGTACAAGGGAGGGAGGGGTGGGTGGATTGTATTTACTTAGATTTCAAGAAGGCATTTGATAAGGTGCCTCATAAGAGATTGTTGTGGAAGCTCAGGACTGTGGGGCGGGTTGAGGGAGTATTATTAAAGTGGATGGAAAACTATTTAATTGGGAGGGAAATGCGAACAGTAATAAAAGGAAAGTTCTCCTCGTGGAAAAGGGTAAAAAGCGGAGTGCCTCAAGGATCGGTGTTGGCCCCAATCATGTTTTTGGTTTTCATCAACGACCTTCAAATGGGAATAGGCTCATATATATCTATGTTTGCTGATGATGCAAAATTAATGAAGCATATTACAAGTAGGAGTAGTTGTGAAGAATTACAGAGAGACCTAGATAAGTTATATGAGTGGAGTCAAACTTGGAAAATGGAATTCAACACGAGTAAGTGTCAGGTTCTTGAGATGGGAAAAAGTAAATATAGACCTTCTTGGGGATATAAAATAGGAGATGAAATAATTAGTAAAGCTGTGAAAGCAAAAGACCTAGGGGTAGTTGTGGCAGACAGCTTGTCACCTGAACAGCATATAAATAAAATAACTGGTGAAACCTATGCAGTGTTGACTAACATGAGAATAGCTCTGAATTATTTAGATGAAGAGATGTTAGCAAAAATAATAGGGACAATAATACGACCAAGACTGGAGTATGCAGCAGTGGTGTGGTCTCCACACCTTATAAAACATAATAAAAAACTGGAAAGAGTTCAGAGAGTTGCCACTAAGATGATAGCTAGCCTTAGAGACCTGCCTTATGAGGAAAGATTGGAGAGGCTAAAGCTGCCAACGCTGAGGGAGAGGAGAGAGAGAGGTGACATGATCATGATGTTTAAGTGTGTGAAAGGTTTTGAGAAGATCGACAAGGGAGATTTTGTGGTGAGGGACGAGGGAAGAACCAGGGGTCATGATTGTAAGTTGAGGAAAGTTATATGCAAGTCTGATGTAAGAAAGTTCAGCTTCCCGTATAGAAGCATTGAGTGTTGGAATAAGTTGGATGGGGAGGTGGTGGGAGCAAGAAATATCCAAACTTTTAAAGCAAAATTGGATAAATGTAG